>JAWNPB010000245.1:0-299856 GCA_035045355.1 Drosophila lacicola
TGCATATACTTTGTGTGTAGTCTGAGTTCAAATTGCTTATAGATATCTCATTAAGTATTACTGAGCAATTATGAATTTTTATTATGTTGTTTCCCTCAATTAAGATATCAGTTTTAATACAGTTTTGATTCAATGTGATTTTGGGTAAGCTCCGTGTTATAAGTATATTCGGTATATAAAACAATCTCAAAAAGAACTCCTATTAACTTAGATTCAAAGTAAATAGAAGCCTTCATAAAATTTAAAGATCATATTACATTTTCCCAACTTCATTGAGCCATTTGAACTAACCGCTGACGCATCAAACTATCCATTAGGCCCTGTCCTTTCACAAGGAGACAGGCTAATAACCTTCCTATCATGAACACTCAGTTAATCAGACGAAAAATACTCAACAAATGA
The DNA here is from genome assembly GCA_035045355.1 of Drosophila lacicola. Classification (NCBI taxonomy): domain Eukaryota; kingdom Metazoa; phylum Arthropoda; class Insecta; order Diptera; family Drosophilidae; genus Drosophila; species Drosophila lacicola. The sequence continues at coordinate 403 of JAWNPB010000245.1, forward strand.
CAAGGAAATGTTAGCAATTATTTGGGCACTTCGAGAGCAACGCTGTTTTCTCTGCGGTGTCAGCAAACTCAAAATTTACACAGATCAGCAGCCGTTAACCTTTGCGCTTAAGAACAAAAATAGTGACGCTAAAATGAAAAGATGGAAGGCTCAGGTAAAAAAATATAATTACGAAGTCCCTTATAAACCAGGTAACACCAACGCTGTTGCAGATCTCTTATCTAGACCCCTCAAGCCAGTTTAAATACGTTAACTCCAACTATGTACAGTACCCAAAGTTCTTGAGAAAATTTATTACATTCAGCGGAAATTCCTAATAATGCTTTTAAAAATCAATTATTCCCAAAATAATATAACCGACTTACCACTGACACATAATTAGAGAGAAAGAATTCTCGGTTAAAAACTTAAAACAACTTTAATTTGGACTACCTAAATCGCTTATCGTCGATAACGAAAAGTCCCTTAATTCACAGTCAATAGAGTTCATGTTAAAAAATCAAGTAGGAATTGACACCCCCACACAAGGGTACAGAAAATGGTCAAGTCGAAAGGTTCCACTCAACTCTAATGGAGATAAACAAGAAAAACGCACGAACTACTCGAATTGGCAGTGTGTGAATATTATACATTCTATCACAGGGAAAAAACACGTTGACCTATTTTGTGGAAGATCTACTAATTTTGGTACAGCAGACTACGAAAGAACCAGAAACAATAATTATGAAGAACTCATAAAAAACAACGACAGAACTTATATTTCCACAACAAAAATAAAAAGAAGTCATTCAGTATGCACCTGGGGATAAAATCTTTGTAAAACAAAATATCAGAGTAGGGACTAAAATGTCTAAACGTTTTAAAGAAGAAATAGTAAAAGAAAACAAGCACTCTACTGTTACGACGCAGTCCGGCAAAATTGTCCATAAAAATCATATAAGAAACTAAAAATTTCTTCATTCTCCCCTGCCCACCAGGTTCATCTCATGTTGCTATGCCACATACGAAATTTTTGATTACTCCAAGTCCGAGGTAGCCATCATCGAACTCGGAGATAGTAAAATACAGTCAGGAAATTTTAAAATTCTACACCATATTAACATTAACGACTATAAGGTCACCACAGATCAAATAGAAAAAGAACTCACTAACATTTCCCAAAACAATCCTCTTTTCCCTTTTATAAAGAATGAAATCAATCTCATTAACTTTCAAATTAATAAACTAACTTTCCACGTTATACATAAACGGGCCATAAACGAAATCGGATCTGTATGGAAATGGATTGCAGGCAATCCAGACCATGAAGATTTCGAGATTATCTCAAATAACTTAAACAATATAATAAAAAACAATAATGAACAAGTTCTAATAAACAAAGACATTATAGATAGGATAAATAAGATAACCAGCGACAATAATGTCATAATTAAAAATTTAAAAAATCCAGAAAACTTCCAAAATATTCTGGCTACGCAGTTAAATTGTTAAATAGATTTAATTAAAGAAGATTTAAGTAACATAAACCTTGCTATACATTTGTCGAAAGCCAATATTGTAAACACTTTTATAATTTCCGAAGAGGAAACTAGAATAATAAGTAACATTTTTGTTGAAGAAAATATTCCATTTAATAACATAGAAGAAGCCTTAAATTTTGCAAATATCAAAATCGCATTTAATGGCGAAAAGATCATTCCTAAATCTGACAAAGAAATTTGTAAACATTTACTTTTAAAACCTTTGAAGAAGAGAGGAAATGTAATTAAAATAAAATATGAAAACATAATAAAATGTAAAAATACAGTTTTTGCTATTTACAATCAATGCAAAAATATTAATAAAATCAGTATGTGTTTAAATTCATTTTTTTTCTTCATATGAAACCTCCAACTTTAAACTACTACCAGCCATGATCCAACTGGAAAGGTCAATAACGGCAATAGAAGAGGTGTTGTCACTGCAGCTAATGAGAGATCTCCATACCAAGAACACTGAGAAGATAGGCATACTACGAGACAATTTCAAAACAAACACCATCACTAATTTCGGAGTAACTGCCGGAATACTATTGGTCTTCGTGGTTTATGCACGAAAACTCAAGCTGTGCAGGCAAACCACTGTTATTGAAGTTACAGCCATTCCCACCAGCAACGAACAGCGCCCAGACAAAGTTGACGTAACAGAAACTCCCCCGGAAAACCACGTAAAAAAGAAGCATCCACGATTTACCTGGTTTCTAACAATCGACCGGGACGTTCAAGACAGAGAGGAAGGAGTTAATACCTAGGATATCAAAAATAACAACGCCTTTGATATCCAGCTTACCAACATTTGGTTCCCGCACGTGGCCATTGAACGTGCTGGGAAAAGCTAAGCAAGGTGTCGCGTATGAAACTTTAGGTGCATAGCAGGTCAACGCGCTCATGGGACAGCCAACCGTGGGATCGCTAAATTGGCATATTTAACGCACATGCCAATAATTTGTGGAATCAGCGGAACCAATAAAGTTCGTTGGTTCCCAAGAAATGCGAACCCCTGCGAAATGCAGAATGGGGGCATTTCCTCATTTGCAACAACACCAAGCTGGAGACGCCGACGCCGACAGCGACGCTTCTTCGTTGGACTGAGGTTTCATTAGGGATTAATTAAGATATAAAAATCAGTTTATAACTGGAACTCAATGTAAGCACATAGTGCTAATTAATAATAAAAAAATTATATTTTTTTTATAAATATTACCATCAAATTGGTTAATTTACACAAGTGCAACGAAATAAAGTGTTGGATGAAGAGCGAAACTGAATCTGATTTTTTTTTCTGTTTTTTCCTTTTTGTGTGCAGAACGCAAAAAAATATGTGTTGACTGTTATTTGGGACCTCTGGTTTTTTTATAAAAAACAATTTGTTTTAATCGGCGCCCGAGCAGGGACCGAGTAAAGATAACAAGATAAAGTGTCGCGAAATTAAAATGCCACGCACGAATGTTTAAGCACTTCGAAAAGTGCCTCAAAAGAGCCACAGCGCGAGTGCGAATCGTAAAGACGTGAGAGATTCGCCGAATATTACTTATCGTGTATTACTTATCGTGTAAGGTTAGTGTTTCGGTGACAGAAATAATTTAATGAAGCAAACAAACAAATATTAATTTCATGAGACATTCAAGAAAATTTATATATTTTACAATTTTATTTCTCTACTTGGGAATATTTCAAGATCAATATATCCTATTATTACATTTAGATTAAATAATCTGAAAACCTAATTACAAATCCATTTATAATTTTTATAAATCTATTGCATAATACCAGCTTAATAATCGTCCATTGATAACAGAAAAGACGAAGCCCAAAAACAAGTGTTTAAATAAATAAAGTAACACAATAAGTGGCCAATAACAAGCACTCGCAGTTTAAAACACAGCGACAAACGATATTTAAAAACTCTCGAGTGTCAGAGGTTCTCACTGGCATAGTCTGTCGTCTGTCCGTTAATGAATTTTACCAAACGATATATCACCAGTTGTCTTTGATCCCTAATAAGATAAGCATACAAGAAGACACTGCAGAAATGACGAATAGGCAAAGCCTTGGACACGTTCGTTCGATGTTTAAATGACGATTTACCTCGACTCCTGGCTATGAGTCTACTAGAAAACCAAGAACAGAGAAATTCTCTTATTCCCAAAATTACACAACAACCGCCACCTCTACCACTTAGACATTTTTCAGTTCACCCTAATCCTAGATACCAACCACCAAAAATTATACAAAATAATAGTTCTGGAACTTTGGAACTTTGATCCGAAAATGTATTATATCCCAAGACCAATCGCCAATTACCACAGTACACAACCAATAATAACTCAACAAGCCAAACAATTCCCTCAGCCGACATATGCACAAGACGCTATACTCCAACAATTCTTTGGGTCTAGACAACCCTACCCAGCTTCTCCACACCCAATCGCTGCCAAACCGGGGCCCAAAACCGTACCGATGGAATAAGATGGTTCCATTCGGACCGGAAGCATTAATTATATGAGCAGGCCCCAGGTAAACGATTTCGTAAACGCCCCGCTACCGCAGCCATCGGACCTCCTCCGAAATTCCAACGATAGTTCCATATAGCTTCTGGAGCTTTGAAGCCAGCGGTAAAAGAGACCAAACCGTGTGTTTCATACTACACAGACGTTGATGAGCAAGCCTATTTCAAAAGCGCAGAGTTAGAACGAGCTACCGCTTTACCTGACCAGACCGCAAGCGAAGATACACTACAATATAACCCGACCATGTTCGAGGCCTCAGATGTCCATTTCAAAGACTACATTTTTCCTCGCTGCCTTATTTCAACTGCATAACGGGGAACGGAACGACACTCCTTATCGACACCGTTTGAAACCAAACTGATATCCAACCGAATTTAGTTCAGAATCCTAAACAGAACGAAAAAACATTTTTCGTAAATTTAGTTTAGTGAACAAACAAAATTAACATACCATAGCTACAATAGTTTGTTCTCAAAAAAAAATTAAGCCAATCAAATTTTTCATGTTACAAACATATTTTGGGATATTAGGTAATAATATATTAATAATAAATGGTATCTATAGAATTAAAATAAAACAACTAGCAACTCAAGCGGTCAATAATATTAAAGTAAGAACTAAACACACTGCACACAAGAAAACCTCATAGCTCGCATTACACAAAAATTTTCAGACTTGTTCGCAGACGAAAAAGTGTTAGATGAGATAAGAACGACATCGGACTCTCCGGTGTACAGCAAGCATTATCCCTACCCTGCTTCCCTAAGGGGAGAAGTAAAAAAAAATTACATCAGTTGTTGCGCGACGGCATTATAAGACCTTCACGTTCGAGCGATGCGCCAGGAGAAAAGAAATATCGTATAGTCATCGACTATATAAAACTTAATCTGAAATCAGAGAAATAATCGCACAATGGGCCGAATACAATTCTCTGTGCTCGATCTGAAGAGCGGTTTTCATCAAATTCCACTCAAGGCGAGAAATATAGAAAAAACAGCATTTGCAGTAAATGGAGGTAAATATGAGTTTACAGACTTCCATTTGGGTTGAAAAATTCCCAATCAAAATTCCTGACGGCTTTAGATGAAATTCTAAGGGAACACGTTGGAAATATATGTTACGTTTACATCGACGCTATAATCGTCTTCAATCAGTCCGAGAACGATCACGCCAAACTCTTAGAAATGATCTTCACGACCCTATGCAGACGAATACGAAAGAATAAATCGACAAATGTGAGTTTTTCAAAACCGAAGTCGATTTTCTAGCTTTTACCATTTCGACAAACGGCGTAAAAACCAACTCCGAAAAAGTAAGGGCAATGGAAAATTTCTATGCCCAACACCTTCAAGGACTTGCGTTCTTCTTTGGGCTTATCGAGTTATTATGCCAAATTAGCGAAACCTCTTACAACTCTTCTTAGAGAAGAAAATGCCAGACTCTCCAAAAATATCTGTAATAACGTAAATGTGACATTTGACAACAGCGCACTGGACGCATTCAATAAAATCAAGAGAACGCTTACCTTAAACGATGTGATACTAGTTTACCCCAATTTCGAAAGAGAATTTCATTTAACAACCGATGTATCAAATTACGCTATCAGAACAGTCTTAGAACAAGACGGTAAGCCTATCACCTACATATCGCGTACACTTTCTAAGGCGGAAGAAAATTAAGCCACGAGTGAGAAGGAAATGTAAGCTTTCGTATGGGTTCTACAGAACTTGCGCAGGTTTTTATATGGAATTTCAAAAGTGAATAGACCGTCAGTCTTTTACTTAGCAATAAGAACCACAATGGTAAACTCAAAAAGTGGAAAAGCTACCTTGAAGAGCACAATTACGAATTACGATACAAACCAGGATCTTCAAATATAGTTACGGACGCTCTGTCCAGAAATCCCCCAAAACCTCAAATGAATAGCACAAGTGCAACCATACAAAGCGACGATAGCTCGTCACATAATCTCATACCCGTCATGGAAGTTCCAATAAACATTTTCAAAAACCAACTTCAAAAACAGAATCATACGAGTTTAAAATACCCTTTCCAACCTACCATACCCACATAGTACAGAAACCTAACAATACCGAAAAAAGATTTAATACAAATATTAAGGACAAGGCTATACCCCAAAATTGTAAATAGGCTATTTACATCAGAAAATTTTATGGGCAAAATACAGAATATCTACCCCTTACATTTCAGCACCTACAAAATACGATACACGCAAAAACAATTAGAAGACGCCACCTCTGAGGGCGAACAAACAGAAATAATAATAAAAGAATACACCAGGGCTCACAGGAATGCAGTAGAAAATAAAATACAAATCTAGAGCAAATTTTTTTCCCAACATGAAACATAAAATAGAAACGATAACAAAACGTGGCGAAACTGGTTAGGAAAGCAAGTACGATAGGCAACCGCCAAAAGGCGAGCTGCAACCGACACCCATTCCTTCTTGCCCCGGTCAAATTATTCATATATATTTGTCCTTACCGCCATAGACAAATTTTCTAAATACGCTCAAATAAAGTTTTTGAAATCAAAGGCACCCAATTCGAGAGGTCATGATCGCCTTTGGTATGCCTAAATTAGTTGTTATGGACAACGATAAGTCATTAAATTCCGCAACCATCAAATTCTTATTGGAGAACCAATTAAAAGGAACTGTCTACACGACACCGCCATACACATACAGTAAGCAGTAGTCAACTTGAAAGATTCCATTCAACGTTGACCGAAATAATGAGATTTGTAAAGAAGGATGACGGATGTGTAAATTTCGAAAACCTAGCATTTAAAGCCGTTGAATTATACAACCAATCCGTACACTACACAGTAAACACAAAACCCCTAGATATTTTTTTCGGAACTCTGTATACTAGCGACCCTCAGGAATAGGAAGACACAAGAATGAAAATCAGAAAAAAAAATTTAAAAAAGCAGGATGAATATTTGCAATATCAAAACGGCAGAAAAAAAATAATAAAACAGTATGAGACAGGAGACACTGTGTATGCCAAGAAATATAAAAGATTAGGCTCAAAATTTCACCAAAAAAAGAAAAAAAGCAGAAAATAGAAAAACAACAATCAAAACACTAAATGGTAGAATTATCCACAAAAATAATATCAAAACATAATATTTTACAGATTATTCTTGGCGACCTGTTTCGTTTGGCAACTATTCTAGACTACTCACACTCGCAGCTTATTCCGTTAAAAACAGGCGCTGCGGCTGTACAAAATGGCACTTACAGAATTATTCACGTATTTGAGATAGAAGAATATGAATGGCGTTCGGTAACCTATCGAACAAATTAAACGAAATGGAAAGAGCACACCCCTTTTTCCCATATCTTGCATTTGAACTTTCAAAGCCCGAAACTGGCCTACGAAGGCTCAAACCAATCCATCGAAAAGTTAGAGCAATAGATGCACTGGGCACAGCATGGAAATGGTTGGCCGGTACACCGGACGACAATGACCACGAAATCCTTATTACTAAAATGAACGAACCATTGAAAAATAATAATAATCAATTCGTTATAAATAGAGATTTAAGAAAAAGAATTAATGAATTAAGCGAGGTAGCAAATAATATAATAAAATCCGAAAACAAAAATTTTAAAGAAGAAAAAGCCACTATCCTAAAATAAAAGTTGCATATTTTCGAAGAAGAATTAAATAGTTTAATTTATGCTATTGATTAGGCTAAAACAAATACAATTAATTCAGTTATTTTGCCCGAAATAGAAATTGATAACATAACAAGCCTCTTAGGAAACGAAAATATACTATTCATTAACGCGGAAGAATTATTATAATTTTCCAAGATCAAAATAGCAAAAACGGTAAAAGCATACTCTATATTTTAGCGTCCCATTGTTAGTTGAAGAAATTTGTATGGCCAATAAAATAAAATTTGACAAAATTGTTAAATGCAAACAGCATATTTAGCTAATAGCCATCATGTGCCTAACCAGGATTTCGATTCTGCTTAACGATTTCAAGGTCACAATCGGCATCGATAAGGGGACAATGAACTTGAAGGGAACATAACTTATCCGATTCAAGAGCTCTACGGTAAGAATTGGAGAAGATATCTACGTGTCGAAAACAATGATGTTCGCAGAAGCAACTCCACCTCTGCTTCAATCAATGGCGGAAAAAACAAACATCGACGAAGTTTTGTCACTACAGATGTTGAATGTGATCAACATAAACAACACAAAAGAACTGGAAACCTTCAGGAACAGAAACACAAATACGAAAACCATAAACGTTACGCTCTTAGGCACACTGCTCATTTTAATAGTGGCAGAGGTCGTTCACCTGATAAGGCACCTCGCAACTAAACAACGGGGATGGAACAGTTACTACAAATAGCAAGAGAAAGTACGCATGCACCCAGCCCAACAATCACGTGCGCCAAGTCAGCGCATTCCGAAGAGCCCCGTAGGACAGTTCCACCGTGGAATTCAACCTGCGGCAACCAAGCGGCAACGACGACAAAGCGGCAAACGGCGACAGCAGCGGCAGCAGCGACAAACCTACAGCGATAAGACGCCAGCAGCAGCGGCAGTTTGAATCTAATTAATATTAAATCAAATAATTGTGAAATTAGTTCTTAAGCGGGAAAGAAGGGATTGTTTTGAGAAATGTTAGTAAGGAGTTCTTTTTGTATCTGATCTGTGGTAATCATATAGTCGTTAATGTTAATATTATGTAGAATTTTAAAATTTCCTGGTTGTACTAAACTATCTCCGATTTCGATGATAGCTACATCGGACTTGGAATTACCTAAAATTTCATATGTGACATTGCAAGATGAAATGAACCTAGTAAGAAGGGAAAGATAGATTTTTAATTTCTAATATGCTATTGTGGAAAATTTGAATTTCAATATTTTGTTGAGATTTGTTGAGTTGGGGAAGACGGGCAACAGAAACTCCATTAAGTCTATAAGTGCAATATGCATACACAAAGTGTCGTGGGAGAAACCTCGAAAGACGTCCCAACTCAGCCCTCGAGTTCAGGCTGGAGCAACTGTTCGCCAGATTGGTCAGAATGATGTCTCTCGTTAAGCGATAACAAATACTAGCGCAAACAACAATGCCTAAAATGACCTCCCTCAGACTAGCACTATGGAACGACAACGGAGTCTTCTCGAAGGCGAATGAAATCTCTGCCTTGATCGAGCTCCAGCACATCGACGTGTTTCTTCTCACGGAGACTCACTTCTGCTCCTACATCACCCTCTGTGTGCCAGGCTACACTCTCCTCACTGCCAACCTCCCAGACAACAGCCAACATGGAGGAGCAGCAATACTGATCAGGTCATGCTTGTCACACCAGCCGCTTGAGTCATCCTGCCACTGGCATATGCAAGATGAAGTTATCCGACTTAGATCCGACTGAGGCACCTTGAACCTCGCGTCAGTATGCTGCCCACCGGTCCTAAAGTGACTGAAACACACTTTCAAGCCCTCTTCGACCAGCTCTGCCCAAAATTCTTGGCAGGGGGAGACTGAAACGCCAAACTCCGATGGTGGGGAAAGTACCGAATGTGCCACCGAGGGAAAACGCTCTTCTCTGTCATTGAAACCGAAGGCATCGAAGTCATAGCCACTGGAGAGGCAACCTGCTACCCATATAGAGCTATTGCAACACCGAGTGCACTCGACTTCAGGCTCTACAAGGGATTCGGACAGGAACAGCTGAGAATAAGAAGCCTTCTGGACCTGACCTCAGATCACCTTCCAATACTTTTTGAGCTGGAAGAGAGTCTCATTGCCGACAAAAGGTGTCTGAGGAGATTGTACATCCAGAACGGTGATCCCTCTGCCAAGGCGGAAATGGTCAGCGCGTCCAACCGGTTTCGTCGACTGCTGGTTAGGACCAGCTGGGCATGGCGGCAACAGCACCTCTCAGTGTCGAAGCTCACCAGAAGCATCAAAAGGCAAACTATTTTTACCTCTCTCACACGCCTGGTCTCGGACCATCTGTTTGGCTTTAGAAAGTCTCACGGCTGCCCTGAGCAGGTCCACCGGGTAGTCAACCATGTACTGGAGGCATTTGAACAAAAGAAATACTGCGTCGGAGTGTTCGTCGACGTCAAACAGGCGTTTGACAAGGTCTGGCACGATGGCCTTCTCCACAAAATCAAAGCTCCCTGCGCCATATTTCAGCATCTTCAGCTCATTTCTGGCAGGACGACCCTTCAAGTGATAACCGATGCTATCGAACGCGAACTCCGCATAACAAAAGTCGGAGATCAGATCAACTTATTCAGTATGCGGCCGCCAGGGTCCTGACTGACCCCATCAGTGAGAGACGCCTCCAAAGGCTTCACCTCGGCGACCTATCTACGAGGCGAATTATTTCAATACCCTATTTCCCTTCGTTGTAAATATCCCTACATTGTAAATAACATATAAATTACACTCTTGTAACTTTACCTTTTTCCTTTATTCACCCGCTTGGTAGAGATCAGAATTAATTCCAACGCAAAATAAAACATGCTTATAAAAAAAAATGGCATGCCCAAAAAAATAAGTTGCGAACAGCACGCAGAATACTCTTTATTTGTTTAAAGGCTTTTGCACCCAGTACGAAAAAGCGCTACACACCACCTCATTTCAGCAAACTTCCAGTAACGCACCTGTTGAGCAACTACACTCAACCTTGACAGAGATGTACAGACTAATCTACAAAACAAAGAAAATGAATAAATTACTTAGCATTTACGGTGACATTTTGTCTGAAACATTATTCACATACTACAATGTCATCCATTCATCTACAAAGCTCACTCCCTTCGAATTGCTGACAGGTCGGACTCATATTTTCAATAATAATAATAAGCATGACTTTCTAAATAAACAGAAGATACACAAATCCAAAGTACAAATATTTTTTGAATGAAAAAGTAAGAGGCTCTAGTCGGGGGCTCCCGACTAGGGGATGCCCTGAACCCTCTTCTTTCAACACTTAATGCAGCTCGCACTACTCGCTCATTTGCTTTCGAAGTAATAAAAATAAATTTTAAAAAAATATTTTCCTCGGTAGGGTTCGAACTTGCAGCATACCGCACTACTTGCCACCGCCTCTACTCAACATCCAGCCAAAACACGTTGTCTTTGTGTTTCGTAACCGATCTTGATGAAATTTTCATTATAACTTATTGTGCTATAGAACATTCATATATTCTCAAAAAGTCAATTGCTTTAAAATTGTAGTTTAAGTTAGGGCGTAGTTCAAATGTATTTGATTTATTGCTACGTAGTGGCTTTTAACAATTTTTTATGGGCCCAGGGTTTAAAAAAAATAGGTCCCTCAATAGGACTCGCGGCAGACCACACATGCCACCACCACACCACCCCTACTCAACAGCAAGCCAACAGCTTATCTTCATTTCATTTCAATTATTCAACATTAAGAACATTATTCAAGAAACTGAAACAAACTCAAGATAGGTTGAATAATCTAATGCCCAACAAAAGACAAAAAAGGAGTGATGAGTGTTTTAGGTAATTAAGTTTAAGAATCTATCAGAACTTTATACAAGTATATTAAGGTAGGAACTACGAGAATTTTAACATTCCACACAATAAAAACCAATATAAATACTTTAAGAAGCCTTGCATAAGAGTACACTACACAAACATTTGTAAAATTCAAGTTAGTGAAAATAATTTAATTTACCAAGATTGTCTTAAAAATATACTCCTTAATAAAACGGGTAATTGCGAGACCAAAGGCATAGGAAATCAATGCCGAATATTCAAGCCTGAAAAGGGGCACGTCTTCGTGTTCAACACTTCCAACCTAAAAATTGAATCGGATTGCGGAGGAGATTTCATAATCAAACAATCCACAGTTATACACTTAAGGAATTGCACAGTCACTATTAACGAAGAACGATTCGTCGATATGTTCATTCGGATCGAAGATAAATTCAACTTTACAATCCCAGCAAAACCAAACACACAGACCAACTTAGCCATCGACGAATTGGACCTAGACAAACTAGTGTTATAGGATATCAACAGCCATCGCACAACGAATTTCCACCCATTCTTTTGCCATCTACTCCATACTAACTATAGCAGCCATTATCGGAATTGCACTCTTTTGATGTTCCAGAAAAGGAGCAACCTTTGAAATCAACGACAGCAACACTAACCTTCAGGCCATACCTCCCTTATGGCCCTCTCACAAATCCAAGGGGGGGAGGAGTTGCCATACTTACTTTCAGGCTGATACGGCTGCTCACCCACCAGCTAAATCCCCTCTACGCCCACTCGAACAGAGTACATTGTGCTACATTGTAGGATGGCCGACTTAAACACTTTAATAGGTTGCGACGCCCTACATCCTTCATCGAATAATCATGTAGAATTATTCGGGATTTCAAACGGATCAGACCTTGGCATTTATTTCATTTCAAACCAAATATATAATTATATATATTTCTCATATACACTTAAACCAAACATCCAGCCCATCTACAACTTCTACACCTAAAAGACGTTACCCGCCGCCAACGGACTGGTAACTATCGTAGTTAGAAGCTTTAGGTCAGCAAGCGGCAAGGCTACAAACCCAACACAAGGTTCCAAAACCAACCCAAGGTTCCAAACCCTAAATCTACCAAACTAGGTTAATAGTTTGCGCATAGATACACTCGACGTAGAAACTTACCAGAGAATTTCAAGGATCAGCAAGAGCATTACTGGAATCGCATAAACCAGTACTCAACTTTGATGCCATTGTAGCCAGGTTTGACTGTATTTACGCTGACAAGACATCGCTACGCCTCCTATGACAGGGACTGGAGACAGTCAGGCAGGGCAATTTAAGCCTAATATAGTACTACGATGAAGTCGAACGAAAGTTGTCTCCCGTAACCAACAAATTATTATTACAACTCATGAACAAGAGGGATTGCTCTGTGAATAGGTTAGATCTTACGCATTGCATTCCTTTGTTCCAGACTTAAAAAGTCTCTTTAATCAATTGTGTCCGGCACAGCCGAAAGATCTGCCGTCCGCCATGGCGTTGGCCAGGAAAGCAGATGCCAGTAGTGAACGCTGCATATTTTAGGCCTCGTATTCCTAAACCAACGATGAAGGAGTTTGGGCAGCCGAGCACAGCAAGAATCGTTCACATGTCAGGCAGGGAGGAAATAATAGAGACCGACGGGGTCAAGAGAGAAACCTCGATTTCCTTAACTAACCGCAGCATCCCCAATAAAAGTTGGGAGGAGAATAACAATGTAGGTCAAGACCCCCCGATACCATGGAGGTATTTTCCTCATAGAAATGCATGCAGGACAAAAATTTCGGCATGCCACAAAATAGTGGCACACAAGCACAATAAAGGCAAAACTAACAGGGCCAAAGGGGCCTGAGGCTTAACAAAGTTATTCAAAGTGCCCTTAAAGATCAGGATATAGCCTTTGATAACGGTGCAACAGCCGCGGTAATCGGTATAAAACACGAAAGCGATGCGTCACGTGGCAACGAATAGTAACCTGATTCAACTATGCTCAAGTGTCCGTTGTCGGTAATTTGTGAGTGGTGAAAGTACCGGTTCATTAAATAAACAGCGAATCAGTTTGATTTGATTTGCCTTAGCGCCACAAATTTTTTCTTCCAAAAGTCAAATAATTCGGCCTCGAAGTAGGGGCTCCATTTTTTGAACCCTTTGCGGGATTTAGCCATCTTTAAATGTTAAAAACTTTGGAGTTTGTAAAATTTAATTTAGAGTTAGAGTTGCCTTCATTGCTATATCAGCTGTTTGTGGGAATGATACTTTCATATTTATCATAACATCGATACGAAATTCGATAAATCATTGCAAAAACACTAACTATTCGGGGCGAATACCAACAAATATTACATTTTTTTGCAAATGTAAGTGGTTTCTTATAGGAAAACGTACAGGCCACATATTTCACATTAGAAGAAAATCTTTACATTCGCAAACAATTTAAGAAAAGTTGACAGTGGAATTGGGCTATAAAAGGGCTATAATCGTAATTTAAGTCGACAACCCTTTCACTGCGAACTTCATACCTGACTCCAGTAAAAATAAACAAGTAAATACATAATGAAAATTTTAAGGCAGGATTCATATATTTTTTTTTTATAGACACGCTCAGTACCTTTGAAGCCATTATGATTGTTAACACAGACAGGAGTTATATTAGACTTACACAGAAGCACCCTGAAATATAAAGTGATATCGGTACCACCAGCTTTATTTAGCGGCACAGACCGCAACAATACGTCATTCTCGGTAATCGGCGGAAAATACGAATTCTGTGTTTGTCGTTGTGTTTTAAAAAATGCGGATAGTATCTTTTAAAGAGCCATTGATGAAGTATTAAGAGCCCAAATATGCAAAATCTGTTACGTCTTTGTGGTCGACGTAATCTTCTCTGAAAACGAAGCCGACCACGTTCAGCACATTGACATAAAAGTCTCGCAAGAAAAGTCCTTTAAAGAGAACGTCGAATACTAATGCTTCTTAGTAAACAGGGGTGGGGCAAGAACAGACCCGGAAAAGGTTAAAGCCTTACAGGAATATGTTGGGCCAAAAAATCTTTTCAGAGTCAGATAATTCTTCGGCTTTGCCAGATACTCAAATGAAAGGGAATTACTAGCCATTGTTTGGGATCTGACTAAGTTACGGATTTATTTAAATGGTACCAAATAAATTAAAATTTTTGCTGACCATCAACCTCTTACCTTTGCAATCTCAGACAGAAACACAAATCAAAAGATAGTTAGCAGCTAATGTCTTTGTAGTTTATATTTTTAGCTTTAGTTGAGCTTTGTATGAATATTGGAAGAGCCATAGCTTAATAAAATGCATGACCCGGCAACTGTCGTTTATATAAATATAATTAATTATTTACAGAGCCACAAGGCCAGTGATCTGGAAGCATATAGCTTTGCCATTATAATCTTCAGACGACATCCACCAAATCTACAACTAGATCACCGCGGGACAATAATCTGGTTTATCGAGGAACAACAATAAACAATATGCAGTTGGACTTGATACGGAAAGTTAAAAACCGAATTTGTATACCATACAGGTTCTTGTATGGTGTGCCAATTTTGTGTACCTAGCTCTTATTATTATGGATTGAAATCCATGCTCTTAAAATCGACGAAAAATGATTATCTTGGTCCGCTTATAGTACTTTTGACGATTTAGAAATCGTCCCGTTCCAAAAAACAGTAGATAGTCATACAGACGGACATGGCTAGATCGACTTGGCTATTGATGGTGAGCCTGAATAAATATTTTCTTTTAGGTTTTTTTTTGCCCGCCCCAAAAATTTGCCCAAAAACAATATACAATTTTTAACCCATTTTTAATAGGTTCAGCGTTAAGAAATATTTATAACACATACAAAAATTGTGTGATCCGACAATTGTATAGGCCAAAATTTGATGTGGTCTTCATAACATTTGTAATATCCAAATATAATGCTATTCTATATTGATCGTCAGTATTCTACCTGTATTGCAAATCAAAAATCTATTTTTTCGAATTAACAACAGACGGTATACTAATAACAGTTGTTTATGCTGAACATGAATATAGTATGTTTGTAATTATTATTCCGTTTTCTTTGCAGTGGATACGTTTGTACATATAATAATCTAAAATGTAAGATGTAACAAAAGTTATGCAAGCAAACAAAAAGTTTAAACTGGTATGCCAGTGCGATCCTTTATCTTGCCGAGAACATTTACATGCAACTTTGAAAATCCACTGGCCTTTTTCCAGGGTTGATTATCAATATGGGGCAGCTCTGCTGTAGACACACCAACATCCAAAGAAGCAGATGACAACGGCGAAGAGTGCTTTGACTCATCCAAATGCATGGATTGTTGCGTACTGGTGTCAACCGAGAGTAGAAGCTCATCGCTTTTGGGCCTCATCTGGGTGGAAGGTGTGTAAATAGGCTGCAACTTATCAATCTCATCATCGATGGCCTTAAACTGCCAACTCCAGTTGGCGCGATAAAGGAATGGCCGATGATCGAATCGATTATCGTCGGGACTGTAGTTTTCCGCATGCACGGAAGGTGTCAGTACGGTCATTTTATGCCGATTAATGGCGTAACAGCGAAAGAAATGCTTGACTTTTTCTGCTACTTCTTTGGGACTAAGATCGTTTTTCCAAGTGGCCATTAGTCTGCAGAACATGCTGTAAGGTCCACAGAAGAATTGCTTGCGGAGGCGTCCATACTCGCTAAGTTCCGCATAGCTCATACCCATATCTTCTTCATCTGTTTGTAAAAGTTCACCATTCGCCAGCAACGGCTCTAGCTCGGCAGTGGGAGGAGCATCGATTATAGACTCTAACACAGGAAGATTAAACCTGTAAAAATATGAGACGCTGGGCTAGTAAACCTTAACGATTCAATGTGGTGTTGCTTACTTTTTCTTGGCATAGGCCAGAAAACGTCGTAAATCTGTCTTTGAAATGCCGCCAATGGGATTGATATCCGCCGAGGAGCAGTCATACTTGGTTAGGTAGCCACGCAACGATTCATCTACATTAGAGGAGCCTAGAACGAGCAGACCACCTGGTCGGTTGCGGACCCAAAGCATTAGTTGAGCAAAAATATAAGCTAAAACCATACGAATACGCGACTGAATATTTTGCAGTGCCAGATTCTGCCTAGCGCAACCGCCCTGGGTACGAAAGACCGGTGTTAGTCCGGTCACTGCATTAAATATGCTCAGCAACGCGTTCACAGCCAGATCAATACTGATCTCAATATGATAGCTGCCCAGTTGGTTAGCTAGCTGAGCAGCACGGCGTCGCGTCTCTTTGCTGCTGTTGACGCTTCCCATGAAACAGGTGACTAAAAGCCGATTGCATAGTGCTGCAGCATTAATCGGTGTATAGTCATTATCGGCAAGTATTTTGCGTATGTCATAAAGCACCTGCGCATCACCAAGTTGTACAGCGTCCACTATTTGCTGGCACATGGAATAAACAATGGTCGCAGAGCTGCTGGAATCAACACCTCCGCTTAGGGGTAAGAAAAAGCCACCCTGACCGGAACGGCGTAGATAATCCCAAAGCCAGCAAGCAGGTCCCAAAGCGATTTCCTCTTCCGGTGTGTGATTCGTAAGTTGCAGTGGTGGCGTGGATGTCTTGAATATGTCACTGTGTGTAGACATTTCAAAGTCGCAACGGATTCGAGGATAGGTTATAGCTCCTGCGGCTGCTGAGCAGCGCGAACGGAGACTTACGCGATAAGCACGAATCTCTTCTAGATCAATAGTGGCCAAAATGACCTCAACATCTTGAAGTGCAAATTGCTTGCCCCGCGCCAATAGATCACCGTTAAGCGCGATGGCCGAGCAACCATTAAAATAAACTCGTTGGCCATCACAGCCGCGTAAATTGCTAAAAAGATAGGCACCACCGGCCTTAAAGCTTGCATTGCATATGAGGTCGTTGGTTATGTGGGCCTTTCGCAGCTCCATATAACTTCCAGAGCCGTTGACAATTAGCTCCACACCCGAAAGTGACATCTCAATGTGCTTGCTGCGCACGTTCCATAGCTCTTCACATATTTCATATCCGATGCATGTATCCCGTGTCGCGATTACCGCGTCACCAAAAGACACCGACTCCTGACCAGTATGTTGCGTAATAAGACGTGGTAACAAATATTCCTCAGTTTGCAGTGATTTCGTCCAAGCGGTAAACCAGCGAGACTCACGATAGTTGCCATCGTCGCACATGGCCATCTTGGGACGGATTAACAGCAGTTGACGGTTAAAGAATGCCACACGGCAATTGTAGGCGACATTCTGATGCATTACTGGCATGCCCACGTCCACAAGCATATTCTCGCTGCAATTTAATCAAAGATATCAACAATAGCCAGGAAGGACGTTAGGAATAGTATATTTAAGCTAACCAAATAGGGGACATCATGATTTCAAGTAATGTTTCCCAAGAGTGAAGAAACGTATCTGGCTCACGAAAGTGATCCTCACAGCTGTAACCACTATTTTAAGGATATGATGCATTTGAAGATTACAAGTTATTATACAAGCCCATAATGTATGTACCTACCATACCTCCAGTTCAGGGCCAGTTCGATAGCTGGCCCCCATATCTTTGGCCTCCAGTATAGACTGCAATATTCGCGCCATATTTCCCTCAAAGTCCAGAGCCCATTGGTTTAGAGTGGTAACCGCAACAGTTATTTTGCGTCCCATTTTTATTGCCTGGAGAACTTTTGTTTAATTAAAAACTGCGACCTTTATATGGGCAGTAATACGCTGCAACAATGTGAAGAAGATATTAAGTGAAATTTCAATTCAAGTATAATTATTTTTTTGAAGTTGTAGAACTACGCTTGTGACTTTACCTACTTAGACCTTATTTGCAGTTTCTATATCGTTGCTAATGGTTCCTGCTATTGATTAAACAAGCGAATGGTTCAAATGTTGGCTACCTGACGAAGACGACATTTATTAATAGATTCACAACTTTTTCAGTCCGCAATGACTACGAAACCAAAAAAATCCATTGCTTGTTGAGTCGCTTCGTATATCACTCCATGCTAAATCATAACCAAGGACGTTCAAGTTACTTATACATTTACATTCATAACAAAGCAAGTATGCATATAAATACGTAAACTGTATGCATAGGCATACAATTATATTATGAAGTTGTGGATATTGTTGTAATAATCAGTAGGAGGCGTCTCTGATCCGAAGACTTTTTATTATGGTTTATCAGTACCAATAGTCGCTTCCATTACGCTATAACATGTAGGTCTGTCGGTCTGTTTGTCTGTATTAGCGCATTAGTCCCCTTAAGGAGTAGAGATTTACAAATGGGAAGATAGGTCTTTATTACACCACAAGAAGTGAGTTTGCGTCATGTTATCGAGAACACTTAAGCATATCTCGAA
Source organism: Drosophila lacicola (assembly GCA_035045355.1). NCBI lineage: Eukaryota > Metazoa > Arthropoda > Insecta > Diptera > Drosophilidae > Drosophila > Drosophila lacicola. The sequence continues at coordinate 19,436 of JAWNPB010000245.1, forward strand.
ACTAAAAGGATGTCTTTTTCTGGAAAGCTGGAATTTCACAATTTGATTTTACCCTTATAGAGTTTATTATAACTTTGTCATGAAATGTGTATCGCATAAAAGGAGTTGTCTCTCACACCAGGTGACTTTTATATAGCCATGTTCGTTAGTCCGTTTGCCCGCTTCTATGAAAAATAGTCTGTCAGTTTTAAAGCTATCGTCTTAAAACTTTACATAGGTCCATCTGTCTGTTGCAGGCAGTAAATATGACGGAAACGACTGAAACGGACTACTTTATCATATAGCTGCTATATGAAACGATCGGTCCAAAAGTAGATTCTTGTTATTTTGGTGGTGGCTCAACTTGGCATTTATTATTATTAGTATCTGTCCGTCCATCGGTCTGTTCGTCTCTCCGTCTGTCTGTTTCTTTGCGAACTAATCTCGCAGGCAGTACATAACTCGGAAACGGTCAAAAGTAGGTTCTTGTATGGAAAAAATTTTTGTTTAACAAGATATCTCGAAAATATCATTTATTAGTTTCACTATGCTCCCTGTATATATCAACATCGGACCACTATGTCATATGTATAGCTTCTATATGAACGATCAGTCTAAAATTAAATAGTGGTATGCAAAATTATTTTGTTTTTTAATATATTTTGACTTAACACGGCTTTTAAAGGTTCCACTTTACTCCCCAAATATTTGCAAAATTCTTTTAAGGGAAACTTTATGCTTATCAAAATATCTGACCCAAAATCGGCACTTATAAGTTTCAGTATGCTCCCTAGATGTATGCAAAATCTAATAAACATCGGACCACTTAATTATATAGCTGCCACAGGAACGATCGACCGAAAATAACGTACTTGGCATTTTTATACCCTTTAAGAGGGAATTATAATTTTGTCATGAAATGTGTAACTCATAGAAGAAGACATCTCTGACACCATAAAGAACATAAATTCTAGATCAGCATTAACAGCTGGGTTGATATAGTCATGTCCATCTGTCCATCCATCCGTCTGTTCGTCTGTCAACCTTTCTTTTTCTGTTCGAACTGGTCTCACAGTTTCAAAGCTATCGTCTTAAAAATTTACATAGGTCCGTCTCTCCAATGCAGATAATGCATTTATAGGAACTGTCCGAATCTGAGCAATATATCATATAGCTGTTATAGGAACGATCGGTAAAAAAGTAGATTCTAGTTTGAAAAACCGCTTTTTCCTTTTCAACATATTTTAGTAAAACTCGCCATTTATTAGTTTCAATATGATCCTCATATATAATCAAAATCTTATCAACATCGGACCACTATGTCATATAGCTGACATAGGAACGATCGGTATCTTGTATGGCAAAATATTCCGTTTACGAAAATTATTTATCAAACTCCGCATTTACGAGCTTCACTATTCTCATATATCTGTAAAGCCGTAAGGTAAATGCCTACATTGCAGAAGAGGGTGCAGGGCATCCCCTAGTTGGGGACCAATCTCGGGTTTTTTTAGTATTACTATGATATGCAAAATCTTATTAAGATTTTCCACTATATATATAGTGGCTGCAATAGGAACGATTGGTCAACATAGAGGTTCTTATATGGTAAAATATTCTGTTTTCCAAGAGATTTTAATCAAACTCAGCATTTGCGAGCTTACGAGGAAACATCTTCAAGGGGGTTAAATCTTCGGCGTGCCAAAGATATCCTTAGTTTTTCGTTTTTTATAATCGCCTCATTCCAGAGGTGAGTGCCAATATTTTATCATAGTTTTCACATTTTATAACCGCCTTTTTTTGACTGCCAGCCAAATTTCTTACAAAATTTTGTGTTAAAATAACTAAGGGGGAACTCAGACGTAAAATATTAGGATCCTAACGCATGGGAATACCGATTCTTCACAATCGCATGGATTGAAGCAATGTTGTCCCAGAGAGATATTTCATCGACTTTGTATGCAAGAGAGGAGTTCATTATCGCTAGTGATTTTTGAGAAAATGCATGACGTGGGCACCAAAGCAATTGGATATGCTGATTTATCCATTCCAGTATCCGGAAAGTTAAGCAGCAATATCGCCGAACAGTACCAACACGACGCTGGCCTGATGCTTAAATATAAGGCTGAATACTAAGCCTCAGAAGGCGATTGTTATTTTCTTCTCTCAACGGTATTTTCGATATGGTTCAACTCTTTGTCGGTTTTGGCTCCGTGGAACTATCCAATAAGGTAAAATATATGGTCGTAGTGCAGAATAAAAGAATCCATTGAAATTCCCATCTTTACAAGTCGTTAACAAAAGGTACGCCTACAAACGTGGGACGTGATGGTAAACACTGTTTTCTACGCTGCTCTCGTCTGTTCGTCAAGTCACTGCCATCAATTGCTGGCGGAAGCGGCTCGTGTACATTGCACTGCCAGAACTTAAGCACACAGGGCAAACTGTGGCCACTGAGACAATCGTTGGTTAAGATTTTCTGCACCTACATATCAAAAAGATGGCCGCATTAAGCATGCTTCACATCTGTATCACACAGAGATCGTAAGAGTTGGGTCCTGCCAATTCACCTCAAACTGGTCTAAGGTTCTGTAAAAGATTTAATTTTAAGACCAAGGAACTTTGGGGCCATGTTCAAATCGTTAATCCGATGCCTGGGAGCCCGGGAAAATGGCAATACCTCCAGCAATCTCAGATGCATCAATGGTTCGCTGATGAATCCAACACTGGACTCAACACTCGGATCTTTACTGCAATAGGTAACTTACTCAGAAAAGGTCTAAGAAAAAAGATCTTAAATATCTTCACGTATATCCAAGCTGAAATTCAGCTTTTTTCTTGACAAAGGCTAACCTCGAAACTTTTAGCAGATTGCGGAAAATGTGCCAATCAGCTCTCAACCTACAACACGGTAATGCTTTTCTGAACCATTGGCCACGCCGGTATTCACACTCTATGTAAATATCCAGCCACAGAAACTGTCTCCCCAGCTCAGATCGGGCCCTTCATTTGGGAGGTGGAGCAACACTTGATTACATAGGAAGGCACATTTGATCGTCTCGGCCGCAGTGCCATCTCCTTATTTTTTTATTTATTTTTTCAATTAACTGTTGACAAGTTCGCATAGGCAGCAATGCGCTTTTATTGACAAACACATTTGGATGATATTTGTAAGCCCCCAATTTCATACCGAACATGTTTGCGTTATTTACGCGAATTTCAAACTTAACAGATCCGCACTAACAGCTACAACGCGTCTATGTATTTGGAAGTTTTTCACAAAAACTTGATCATTCCAAAACCCCTTATTACTTACTTTAGACTAAAAATGGACGTTCCTTTTTTTCGTGTCTAATGGGAAACTAAGGAAGCCCGATGGGCTTGGGCTTTTCGTACCGACCCGGGCACTTTCTCAGGGTGGTACTAGGTGATACCTGACCCTTCTTACACCAAAACCGAAAGCTTTAAACAAGAAAAACATGTACGAATACTCTAGTCGGGATTGACCGACCAGTGAATGTCCTGAACCATCTTCTACCGATATCAGCTACAGCTTGCTCAAGCTGAGCACTTTATTTTATATACTTAATGGCATTATTAAAAAGCAAGTAAGAGGCTCTAGTCGGGAGATCCCGACTAGGAGATACTCTGAACCATCTTTCACCAACACCAAATGCAACTCGCTCTACAACCTTTTAGCAGTAATAAAAAAAATTAATTTCAAAACAAGAGGCTCTAGTCGGGAGCTCCCGACTAGGGAATACCCTGCACCCTCTTCTACCAACACCAAATGCAGCTCGCACTACGCGTTCATTTGCTTAGCAGTCGAAATTGTAACAGCTAGCACCACTTGCAAATGCCTCTACTCGCAAGCTATACCCACAATTTATTTCTTATGAAAAAAAACCAATTAAAATAGCAGCACATAAACACAGCACAGAAAACAATACAATCACAATTGCAATGCTGTTGATAGAATTCAAAGCAAACGCGCGTGAATGTTTGTGTGAATGCAGAAATTCTTCAACAGTAGATCTTTCAATGCTATAGAAAATTCGAATTTTCTCAAAAAGTAAATTGCATTAAAATTGTGCTTAAATTGGTGGGCAATACAAATTACTTGATTTATAGCTATGTGGTGGTAGCGGGGAAAGCTATAAAATGAAAGATACTTGATATATATGTATATACTATTCTCAAAGCTTCTGTAAAGTTTGGTGATTTTGGCTCTTATTATTTACCCAAATTGCTAAAAAAAAAATGGGATTTCGATATTGATTTTTATCGATTACTTGGAAACGGGGCAAGTTATCGAATATCGGATAAGAGCTACGTTCTAAATTGCAAGAGTCTAGCTCTTCTAGGTTCTGAGATCTTTGCGTTCATACATACGGACGGACGGACAGACATACGGACATGGCTAGATCGACTCGGCTATTGATGCTGATTAATGATGCTTCCTTCTGCCTGTTACTACATTTGCACAAATATATTATACCCCTTTTACCCATTTTTAATGGGTTCACGGTATAAAACAGAGGCTTTAGTCGAGATTTCCCGACTAGGAGATACACTGAAACCTCTTCTACAATACCAAAGGCAGCTCTTGCTTCGAGCTTGTTTGGTTTATTTGCATATATCTCTATATATAAAACTGTTTGTCCTGACTGACTGACTGACTGACTGATTGGTGATCAACGCACAGCCAAAACCGTAAGAGCTAGGAATCTGAAATTTTCACTGTAGTTACATTATGTGATGTAGGTGCACGTTAAGACGGAGTTTCGGGAAATTACACCCGCAAGTGTGGAAAAATCCCGAAAAACGTTTGTATGTAACTTTTTTGTTTACCATCCGATCGGCCTCAAACTTATTTTCAGAGATCTTTGTTCAAATTCATTTGAGGGGTGCTTCACACTTTTAGGAAAATCCATTCCTCCTTGGTGGAAATGAAGGTCAAAAATTTAGTGGGTGATGTTTTGCGCTCAAATTTATTTCCAGAGATCTATAGGAAAAATCATTTGAGACGTGTTTCACATTTTTCGCAAAATCTAAACTCATTCGGTGGAAAATGCATTTCAAAGATTTTTTTTGTGAATTATAAGTTTTGTCCGATTTGCATAAAAGTTTTTTAATTCCCGTCCGATCAGTTTCAAAATCATTTTCAGTTTTTTGAAAACATTGATTTTATAACATACGTGCCACGGGCAAGGCCGGGTTATACCCGCTAGTATATATACATATATCTTTATATATATATATATATATATCTATATATAAAACTGTTTGTCCTGACTAACTGATTGGTGATCAACGCACAGCCCATATCATAAGAGTTAGGAAGCTATAGTTACCTTATGTGATGAAGGTGCACATTAAGACGGGGTTTCGGGAAATTCCACCCGCTAGCCTGCAAAAATCACGAAAAACGGTTGTATGAAACTTTTTTGTTGACCATCCGATCGGCCTCAAACTCATTTTCAGAGATCTTTGTTCAAATTCATTTGAGGGGTGTTTCACACTTTTTGAAAAATCTATTCCCCCTTAGTGGGAATGGGGGTCAAAGATTTGGTGGGTGACGTTTCGCGCTCAAATTCACATCCAAGGATCTATATAAAAAATCACTTGAGACGTGCTTTACATTTTTCGCAAAATCCACGCTTCCTCGGTGGAAAGTGCGATTCTAATATTTTTTTTGGTAAAGTTTTGTCCGATTTGCTTCAAGCTTAATTTCAAAGCTCCACATAAGAACTTAGTGAATACGTGTTTCAGCGATTTCGGAAATTTCACACGCAACAATGGTGAATTGGCGGATAATGTTTGTATACAAGTTTTTTGTTTATCATCCGATCGGTAACAAAAACATTTTCTAAGATATTTGAGATCATTTATTTTATCATACCCGCTAGTATGTATATATATATATATACATATATACATATATATGTATATATGTATATGACCCCAAAAATAACCAAAAAATATTTAGTTATTAGAGTCCCCAAGTCTATCCAAAACATTGGTTTAATTCAAGAAGGTAACAAAACATACATTTTTGTTGCATAGTGTAATCAAGTGGGCTTTGAGCATTCGTTTGGATTTTGGGAGCAGGCCGAGACGTTAATTTCGTTAAGTACATAAACACATACAGAGGCAGACATCAGTTTGATTTTAGCACGAGAAAATCCGGTTGAAATAGAAACGAATTCAAACGTTCAACAAAATTTGTGCGTTTCTTTATATTTTGCATTTCTCCACCATACACATAAAGGAAGCGTATTGGCGGTTAGGAAACCAGTGTGGATTCCAGGAACGACCAGCGCAGCATGCAGAAGTTCGCTAGGGACAATTGGTTGGCGAGGGCAGCGCATGATAATATTGAAACAAAACATCAGAAACAGTGTGATGGTAAGTCTTTGAAATAAAGAAATAAGAGTGCCCTACTAATGTCTCGTCGGAATTGCCCGACTAGGGGCTACCCTGGACCTTCTGCCAACACCAATTCTATTTGTATGTATGCGTATGTGTGTGTATACATGATGCAGAAATTCTTGTGCTTGCAACACTTAACTTAACCACTCGTGTTCTTTATTAACTTCTGAGTTTCTTGACCGATCTTAATGAAATTTTTAAAAGATTTTATCGTTCGATATTTTCTATGGGCGAAGGTTGGTGGTAGCTATAAAAAGAAAAATACTTGATCTGTATCTACTATTCTATTATATTGGTAACTCTAGATTTTAAAGATTTTCTGAAAAAACAGGATTTCGATATCGATTCTTATCGATTTCTTGGAGACGGGCAAGTTATCGATTATCGAAAACTGATTCGTACTGCGCGGGCAATAGGATCAGCCAGATATGTTCAAATCAAGAATATATACAGTTAATGGTGTCGGAAATGATTCCTTCTGCCTTTTACATACATTTGCACAAAACTGTAATACACATTCTATTTCTTTAAAGCTTAAAACGAAATATTATAATATATTTACAATATTAACAAATTCCAAACATCACTAAGCTAATAATTATAATAATCGTAAGGCTTATAAGCTAGTCCGAAAGTTGCTGTATTCATTTCCATCTCGTATGTTTTGATAAGAAGTTAGGGATCCTACCTGACGCTATCAGTTTGCTAAACCACCTTACTTTTAATGTATTTCTATCTTTTTCCACAAATCTGTCAATGTATAGTAATTTTCAATCATTTTCTGACGCAATCGTAAATAATATGTTTATGTTGTACGAATTCAAAACAAAAAGGGACTTTTATATTTCTGTCAAATCGTTGACGTACTTCGGCAATATTCTTAGTGTGTATTGAAATTTCTTGATTGTATAGTCTAGGAGTTCTTCCATGATGTATCATAGTTTCTTCTTCATATTTAAGCTATATATTTTCTTTGATGCAAAACTCAACAATTGTCATAAATAGTATAATTTTGAATCCTTGTGTTCCGTTAGTTTTGTCATTTTATTGTTTTCATTTTCATTGCAGTCTGTGGGTATACTACACAAATAGCCGTGTTTAATCTATTTTTTAATTCCACCGAGTTGTTTATATTGTATTTGGAGTTCGCGACTGTTTTTTATTATATCCCATATGTATTTGCACAAATTGTATAACGGCGAGTTTACTGAGGAGCATGCGGGTGTCTCAGTGGCATTTCGTCTTTAAGCCTTTTGTAATCCATATATCTTGGGCGGTAACGCTGTAAGTGTCACACGTTTATTCCTTTTAGCCTTTGAAATACTGCCATCTAGTTTATTTTTTTGTTTATCCTAAGTCAATAAAAATGGATAAGCCAAGGTATAATGTATTTGTGCAAATGTATGTAACAGGAGAAGGAAGCATCTCCGACCCCATAAAGTATATATATTCTTCATCAGCATAGCCATGTCCGTCTGTCCGTCCGTCCGTCCGTATGTATGAACGCAAGGATCTCAGAACCTATAAGAGCTAGGGACCTGCAATTTTAGCTGTAGCGCCTCCTAATGCCCGCGCAGATCGAGTTTATTTTCGATATTCGATAACTTGCCTCGTTTCCAAGTAATCGATAAAAATCGATATCGAAATCCTGTTTTCTGAGCAAATTGAGTAAATAATAAGAGCTAGAGTCACCAAACTTGACATTTTGCTCCTAGAATAGTATTTATATGTCAATATCTTTCATTTTATACCTATCGCCACCTCCCTGCTACCACCGAAAAGCTATAAATCCAGTTAATTATCCAACTTGTATAGCCCATTATACGCTGGTTTTGGCGATCTTTCCATTTATATATTATATATTATACCCTGAACCCATTGAAAATGGGTAAACAGGGTATATTGTATTTGTGCAAGTGTATGTAACAGGAGAAGGAAGCATCTCCAACCACATCAGCATCAATAGCCGAATCGATGTAGCCATGTCCGTCTGTCTGTCCGTCTGTCCGTCCGACCGTATGTATGAACGCAAGGATATCAGAACCTATAAGAGCTAGAGACTTGAAATTTTAGTTACCGATATTCGATAACTTGCCCCGTTTCCAAGTGATCGATAAAAATCGACATCGAAATCCTGTTTTTTGAGCAATTTCGGCAAATAATATGAGCTGGGGTCACCAAACTTGACATGTAGCTTCTAGAATATTATATATATATATATCCCCGCTACCACTGCAAAGCTATAAATCAAGTTAATTATCCAACTTCTATTGCCCATCAATTTAAGCCACAATTTATATGAATTTATATGAATATGAACTGAATTTTTGAGAATACACAAATATTCTATATTCTATTCTACAATAAGATGTTCTGTCGAAAATTTCATTAAGATCGGTTTAGAAACACAAAATTTTATGTGCGCACGTGTTAGCAGCAGCTAGTGCAAATTCCAAGAGTTTCTGTATACATGTACACACACACATTCATGCGCTTCTGCTTTGAATTCTATCAACAGCATTGCAATTGCGATTGTATTGTTTTCTGTGCTGCTATTTTAATTGGTTTTTTCTTATTAAAACTCGGTTATTGGTGTGGCTCTTGAGTAGGGGCGGAGGCAAGTGGTGCGGTTAGTTGCCAGTTCGAACCCTGCCAAGGAAATAAGTTTTTTGTATTTTTCTTTATTGCTACTAAAGCAAACAAGCGCGTAACGCGAGCTGCATTTTGTGTTGGAAGAAGAGGGTTCAGAGGATCCCCTAGTCGGGAGCTCCCAACTAGAAGCTCTTACTTGTTAACTCTTTGTTTAGCTAGTTTGAGGTCCGGAGTTTAGTTTATTAAACTAAAAAAAAAATAAGTAGTATAAGAAAACCATAACCTCTAGACGAATACTTAACTCTAACTCTAAACACCCGAGAAGTATTATAATAAATACAGTACTAAGCTGTATGAGATGGATGATCAACGAATCGGACACAATATACAACAAAGAAATTGGACACGCAATAAAAAATTCTTGACGAAAAATAATTCCCAAAGAATGTAATTAAAAAAATCAGAACACAAAAGCCAACAGAACCTACCAAAATATACAAATCTCTAACATATGTACCACGATTATCAGAACGCTTCACGAACCCAGGCTGCTATAACAAGCAAAAAACAAATGTGGCATAGGCCTACGAATATTTTACAATTTCTATTCATCAATAGAAAGGCAAGAACTAGATTGATGGACAAAAGTAACACAATTTACAAAATACCACGTTGCGGGGATAACAACAATAAGTGCAATAGCGTGTACATCGGCACAACAATATCAAAACTAAAAACAAGGAAAACCCAACACAAATCAGACTATTTAAAAAACAGCACTAATAACCCACTGTATGAAAATCAACCACACACAAAACTTCGATGCAAAAAACAATACTTCAGAAAAAACAACACTACAACAAGCGGCGTATGTTGGAAATTATACACATATTAAACACACCAAACAACAAGCAACTAAATTACAAAACAGACAACGAAAATTGCGCTCACATACATAGAATTCTATTGAACGGCCAAATAGTTTCAACCTCCACGTCAAAGAGCGCAGACCTGTAAAGCAATGTAGGTTTAAAATTGTTTGGGTAATTATTTAATTTAATTTATTTAAATGTTAATTGTTTTGTTTTTGAGCTGGTGCCCTGAAGACAGTTGCCGAGGCGCAACCAAAATAGATAGGGAAATTATATATCAAAACAAAATTGTTTTTTATTTTTGATTTAAAAAAACTAAGCCTCTGACCTCGAAATAGGTAAACAAATATAAAAAAAGGTTAAGTCCAACCGTTTTTCACAAATTTCCCGAATCCCCACTACAGTACAAAAATAAGTACGAAGCTCTAGTCGGGAGTTTCTACTAGAGGATATCCTAAACCCTCTTCACTAAAATCAAATGCAGCTCGCTATACGAGCTGGTTTCCCTTAGCAGTTAAAAAAAAAAAAATTTAAACAAAAAATAGATCCTTCAATAGGATTCGAATCCGTAACCGCACAACATGCTAACGCTTCTACGCCTCTACTACGTGTGATATATATACAGTTATGTGGTGGTAGCGAGGAGGTGGCGATAGCTATAAAATGAAAGATACTTGATATATATACAGTATTCGAGAATGACATGTCAAATTTGCTGACAATTAAAAGCTTGTCAGTAGCTAAGAGATTTGCTCAAAAAACAGTTAAATATATAGCGATTACCCTATTTAAATACACATTATCAACTACAAGACTTCGCTTGGCATCATAAACTAATTCTTGAATAACTTTTGCGTGTCAGACTAGAAAGCTCAGCTCAAATAATTTTTTACTCTGTTCCCAAAGTGTAAAATAGTACTTTGTTTTTGTTTAATGTCGCTCTTGTTATCTGTGCGGAAGTCCGCAATATTCATTGCGTAAGTCCATATCTTCCACAGTTTGTAACCTAGGGTCACAAAATTGTGCTGTTATTAAATTAAAGCCTCTAAGAATCAAGCCAATAATTTGTATACCACGCATACTGATCTAGTTTGCAAATTAAACAGTACACAAGTCGGCATATATATTTTGACATAGTGATGCATCAGTTTCTTTTTCAATTCTTTCTTATTTTAAGAGAACAATTTTTGATTTTATTTATTATAGTTACCTATATATAACAATTATTTCTTTTTAACATTTAAAATAAAAAATAAAGATATTCTAAGGGTGGCATAAGTATTTTGACAAAATGTTGTTTATCAGCTTAATATAATATTTTTTTATTATAAATTCAATTAAAACTTAAAATTAATGAAAAATACTCAAGCACCTTTTGGAGACGGTTCTGAACGGAATACACCAAGGTTTGGAGGTGCTTTAATGGAATCCTTTTCTACTTTTTTGTGACCACAGTGATCGTTTCGTCCCTTGTGTTAGTCAGAGTGGCGGTTCTATATCGCTTTATTAGGGCGTATGGCGTTACTCATCTTAGTGTTTATATTGTCTTTGATAGGACCGTCAATGGGAATCACGTCTCCCGCATCATTATCAGAAGCGGATCCCCAGAACATAACGCTCACCCCCACAGCTTACTTTTTGACATACAGGTATAATTTTTTACGATAATCTTTGTTTAATCGTACAAAAACTTATTTGTGTGATGAGTGGAACTCAAAACTACTGCTACGTCCACAGGACATTCCGCCAAAATTAAACAGGATGTATATTTTCGCGAATTTCAAACGCTTAAGATTATTTTTAGGGGTAATGAAAGGTATGGGCTTTGCTATATATGTTTTTTAAAGCTGCATCAATTAAACGCTTGCGTATGGTTCTTTAACTTATGGGATTGATTGCAGTCTTATTATACACACAGCTTTTGGTGTTATGAGAGGGTGTAGTTTAAATTGGTGAACGATCAGACGGTCTGTATCAGTTTTTGTCTTTCGATTTCTGCCTGTTCAGTGTACATTGGTTATATGATTTAAGGTTTTATATTAATTGATTTGATTATATATAGTTTGACGTGACCAATTATATTCCTTAGCGATATTTATTACTGAAATACCCAAGTTATATTTGTCACAATTTCTGTTCTTATAAATGTACTCAGTTCTGATATTTTAACCATTTTTCCCCTAATCCTTGTGCAATTGTGTTATGGACCTCGCTGTAAATTTTGTGAAAACAATAAATTTGCATATTTTTTTTAACGCGAATCCCGATGCAATGTACTGCATACCACCTCCCGCCCAACCGTACGAGGGGTGCAGTCGTGTAACGTACGACACGAGTTGCAAAGTAAAAAACGAATACAAACTACGACTATATGTGCCAATACAATTACAAAAAAAGTTAAGACTATACTACTTGCTAAATAGTTTTGAATAGAAGACTTTATACGGGGAAGAGAAGACTTCGAGCAGAATACTCTGTAATGCTTGTTAAAGTCATCACAGAAAACCCTGAACGGTTTATGCAAGGCATAATTAGTTGAACAAAATTGAATCGATAAGGGTGTAAAATTACGTGTTAGTCTAGTAGGGATAGAGAAATTTAATTGGCTAATCAACAAAGAAGAGTCGATTTCACCGGTAATTAATTATGGATAAATTTTACAGTCTGTTGGACTATGCCGGTAACCGTACACGAAGATCCCTATTTAAACCACGAAGGGCAAACAACAAGAATTGTTTCTGAACGGATCCAATTCTGTCTTGATGAATAGAGTACTGTGGTGACCAGATATATGAGGCATACTCAAGTATAGGTCGTACCAAAGATATATAAAGTCTTTGTCGTGACGGATCGTCAAACTCCTTTGACCATCGCTGGATAAAACCCAAAACAATTCTGGCCTTATTGAGGACGGTCTTAGCATGAGAGTCGAATTTAAGTTAATGATCAATGATGACACCTGCCACCGGTCTTAGCATGAGAGTCGAATTTAAGTTTATGTTCAAGGATGACACCTAGATCATTTACTTGATTAGAAGTATTGTTAACACGCTCAAGAGGTAAGCTATCAAGGATGTAAGAAACCAATTGAGGAGGGCTTCTATAGAGAGTCATTACCTTACATATGGAGCAGTTTAATTTTAAGTCGTTGGCTAGATACCAAGCCTGAAACGCATCAATGTCAGCTTGTAAGAGATAACATGATTCCATATATTTATATGCAAGGCATAACTTCACATCGTCAGCATACATTAGTACTCGAGAGAACAGTATCGAGGGAAGGTCATTAATGAAAAGAGTAAAGAGTAGCGGGCCAAGATGACTACCTTGAGGAACACCGGAAGTCACCTGAATTCGTTTAGAAAACGAATTTCTGAAGAGAACCTTTTGGGTTCTGTCACGCAAATTCTCTGAAATCCAGTTCACGAGATTGGCTGGGAAGCCGAGGAGGCATCCTTTTTATGAAGCAGCAAGGAGTGGTTGACAGAGTCGAAAACCTTACTGAAATCAGTGCAGATGACGTCGGTTTGCATTCTTTTCTTAAACCCATCGATTACAAGCGAAGTAAACTCAAGAAGGTTATTGGTTGTAGATCTGCGCTTCACGAAGGTGAAATCTGCGCTGGGAAGGTGAAATAATAGAACTACAGAAATGTTGCGGTAGAGATGTTATTATTCTCTCAAAAGCTTTAGGTATAGCGGATAATTTGGAAATAACTCTATAGTTTTCGACATCGGACTTTCTCCCTATCTTATGGAGAGGGATAATGTATGATTCCTTCCAAATGGTCGGAAAAGATGAAGTGTTTACGGACAATTCAAAAAGGTTTACATAATGCTGCAGCACAGTACCTGAGCACACAAGCAGGAACACCATCAGGGCTCGGTCAGTCAATCGGCTTGATAGTGTTCAGGTCGCTGAGAAGCGAACTTTCCGTAATAATGGGATTTAGAATGCAGTTTGACCTCTGTAACTGATAAGCATAAGGCTGATTTTTATTATACCTAGAGGAGGAGTAGGTAGTTTGAAAACAGTCTGCGAACAGATCGGCTATGCTTGGAATAGTATTCGCGCTCTCTTCTGCAAACTTAACAGAAGAAGGCAAAATAAGTGTCTTTCGTTAGAATTGACAAAGTTAAAAAATTGCTTAGGATTATTAGCAAATTGAGTAGAAAAATTTGATCTGGGAACTGCATAACAGGAGAAATTAGAGCGATTTCCCGATTTCTTAAACTTTTTATAACACCTCGAGTTCATTTTTTAATCTAATAAGTTCACTTGAAAACCAGGGAGACCCATTAGGCCTCGCTGGATGATCAAGAGGAACGCAGACATAAAAAAACGAGTACAAGGTATCATAAAATAGTTTAATGGCAAAATCAATGTCTGCAAAATTGTACATTTGGGACCAGTCGACTTGCAGAATGAGATCATTCAGTTTATGAAAATCAGCTTTTGGAAACAACGGACCCGTTCAGCTTATTCCGATTCCTTGTTAGGGACTCGGCCAGGTAGATGAATGACCATATCCAAAGTTGGATGAAAAGGGTCTTTAGGAAGCGTAAGCGGATTAATCCTGTGCACAACACTGTCGAACGAATCCAACACGAACATTAGATCGAGATCTGTTTCTTGAATTGCGCAAACGATTAACCTGCCGTAAGGACATTTCATGTGGACCATCAATTAATTCGTTTGATAAGACGGCAACAGAAAGTTTGAGTCTGATGGCGATGGCCAGTCGACATCTGGGAGATTAAAGTCCCCAAGAACTACTAAAAGGTCCTTATCAGAAAGTAGGGAGGAGATAGATTCAATAGCATTAAGATGGGTTTGATAAATGGACAAGTTAGATAGAGGGGGTATATATGAACATGAAATAAAGATAGAAAAACTTCCAAATACAACTCTCATAGTCACCAACTCAATCTCTGAGATGGGAAGTTCGATGCGTTCCGACGAAAGAGCGGACTCGACAGCTATGAGTACTCTTCCTCCTGTACGGGAAGCTCGATCACACCTGTGAGTGGTGTATTTGGAGGTCAAAATTGAAGAGTCTGAGATGTCCGGCTTCAGCCAGGTCTCAGTAAAAGCGATAATTTGAAAATTAAAAGCAAGAGTATCTATATAGTGGTTAACAAGCTTAGATTTAAGACCTCTAACATCCTGGTAGGCAAGCTCGAAAGAAGAATTTAGTTTTTTGACGTAGCAAATATAGATATTTGAAAATCAATTTGAACCCGAAAGCACCCTATTAAACCTTGACACGCATTTATCTTTAAAAGAAGTAAGAGGTTCTAGTCGGGTGCTCCCGAGTAGGGGATACCCTGAACCCTCTTATTCCAACACCAACGCGCTCGTTCGCTTTAGTAGTAACTAAGATAAATTAAAAATAAAAAAAAAAAGTTCACTTGGCACGGTTCAAACTAGCAACTGACCGCATTACTTGCTGCCGCCTCTACTCAACAGCCACACCAACCAAAAAAAAATAAAACTAGTGTCCTTAGTAGGATCCCAACTCGCAACATACCGAACTACTTGCCGCCGCCTCAACCCAACATCCACACAAAAAATTGCAAACCAAATAGCAGCAGAGAAAACAATACATTAGCAATTGCAATGCTGTTGATAGAATTCAAAGCAGACGCGCATGAATGTGTGTGTGTACATGTATACAGGAAATCTTGGAATTTACGCTTGCTGCCCCAAACTCGAGGTCAGCAATAGCTGCCCCAAACTCGAGGCCAGCAATAACATTCTTTATTTAATAGCTTCTGTGTTTCTCAACCGATCTTGATGAAATTTTCTACATATTGTACAATTCTATAGTATTCTATTCGTGTATTATCAAAAAGTCAATTGCATTTTAATTGCGGCTTCTATTGGTGGGCAGCATAAATTGGTGTTTTTACTTGATTTATAGCTATTAGGTAGTAGCGGGGAGGTGGTGGTAGCTATAAAATGACAGATACTTGATATATATACTATTCTAGAAGATACATGTGCAGTTTGGTGACTTTAGCTTTTATTATTTACCAAAATTGCTCAAAAACAGGATTTCGATATCGATTTTTGTCGATTACTTGGAAACGGGGCAAGTTATCGAATATCGAAAACAAACTCGATCTGCGCGGGCACTAGGAGGACCTGCAGCTAAAATTTCAAGTCTCTAGCTCTAATAGGTTCTGAGATCCTTGCGTTCATACATACGGACGGATAGGCGGACGGACAGACAGACAGACGGACATGGCTAGATCGACTCGGCTGTTAATGCTGATCAAGAATATATACACTTCACAGGGTCGGAGATGTTTTCTTCTGCCTGATACATACATTTGCACAAAAACATTATACCCTTTTTACCCATTTTCAATGATTTCAGGGTATAAAAACCACGTCTCAAAATCGATTCTCATCTATATTCAGATGAAGCAAGATTTTAAAAAGTATTGCATAAGAGAATATATATTAAAAAAATGCACACAGACGGACGGGGATTGATCGTCCTGATCAAAAAGATATATACTTTATAATGTCGGAGCTGTTTTCGATTTTTATATTAATAATAAAAAATATGTACATTTGTATGCTTAGTGACACTGCACCCGTTGAAAATGGGTCACAATGATAAAATGTATATATATATGTATATATATATATGTATATAAGTTTTGTTCACAATACATTATTATGTTCCCATGCTAAACAAGTTCACAAAGTACGATAGGTTGTATCTAATATACACACATACATTTATATACATATAGCATATATAGCATGGGAACATAATGTATTAATGTGAATATATATATACATATATATATATTAATACATTATTATGTTCCCATGCTAAACAAGTTCACAAAGTACGATAGGTTGTATCTAATACACACACATACATTTATATACATATATACATATATTAATGTATTGTGAAAAATGAGGTGAACAAAACTTATATTGTAATTTGTTTTTATAAACATTTAGTGTATGCGGTTAGAAGGAGAGAGAGAGAGAGAGAGGAAAGGAGGAGGAATAGATATTACCTCCTACCTTGAGACACGGCAACTTGCCAAAAAAGAACACATATTTAGTGTCATCAAGATCATTGCCGCCTGTTCTTGGTGACATAATGCAATGTTGTGACGGCTAGCTGCCCATAATAAATTAAATGAGACCTTTTTCTTACCATTTTGTCACTAGTGATAAGAATATATATACATATTTAAATAAGTAATAGTACATGTATACATTATAACTGCAATAGAATTCAAAACGAAACAAAATAAACGCAAATATACTATGCACATATGTAGAGGTACCAACACAGTTTGCTTTCATAACTTATATATTTCTTAACCGATATTGATATAAATAACTAGATGAATATAATAAGACAGTAAAATTTTCGCTTTAATTGATATTGAAAACACAATTTTTTAAATTTAGGAGGATTGGGGGAGATTCAAAAAAATAAATTTGCTCGCTAGATGTTGAACGAGAGCTGTTTATTCAGACGGACGGTCAAACGGCCGCACAGACAGACCTGACATTATCGACTGACTTATGGATACCAACGAACAATTGATGTATGATTGATTGGTAATGGGGTTGAAGGTTTTTCTTTTTGCTTGTTACATACAACTTTATTATACACATTTTCAGTGTATAAATAGCATTGTAGGCTTACAAACAATAAAATATTTTTTTTTGATGTTTTTCCTGTAGCTAACCGGGTCAGTTGTTTATTCTATGCTGCCTCTGGCAAATAAGTTGCCGCATTCAATGGTGGTGGCATTTTATATTTGGTTCTGCTTGAATTTGGATGGGAGGCTACCTAGCAGCCAGCTCCTCTTGGAGCAAAAAACGATAGCGACCAGCTATTTAGTTTTTTTTGTTTATAACAGTTGCCGCGTTTGACTCAAGTGCGACGTCAACGACGCAGAACGGCTCAGTTTATTTTATACAACAGGACGTAACGCCGAAAAATGTTTTTAACAGACGGGCTGTAAAAAAAAGGCAATTGCATAATATCAATTCCAAACAAACTTAAAACGAAACTCGCCTCCACACTTACTTACATTTGTATGTGTTCTAAAAAAGATAAGAAGCAGTAACCCTAAAGCGAAACTTGACCTTTTTATATCCAGTGATCAACTTTATTTACCTACTTTATAGTAGCTGAATTCAATGTTGCAGTGAAATATGCAACCGAATTCGTAATACTCTGTCTAGAACTGAATTAAAACCGAACACGAGGCAAAAGGACTTCTTGGGTTTTTGGTTAGTGCGACTATCAAACGTTGACTTTATATTTGCCCTTTGTAGTTTAATCGCTTAAGGAGACTACCAGTTATCTACCTTTCAATTTTAGAAAGTCTGGCTTGTTTTTCGTTTTGATGTTCCGGATTCCGAAAGAAATGCTTAAAAGAATTTTTTACACATTGCAAACAATTATTCTTATATATTTTGTATATAACAGGCCCAAATTCTCAATTCGAAATAGCTACATTCGCTCGCACTCCTTCGGCTCTAAACGAATTAAATGTGCAAAAGAAAAAATCATTCTGAATATATGGGACATGTATTAGCAAAACACATATGCTCTTCGCCTGAGGAGTAGACCAGAAAACCGTTAAAAAAAAGGATAGTAATGGCATTTTCGAATGTTTGAAACAGCTTTCCGATTGCCCAAGTTTTTATAAAAATTGGAATTGAAGTAGGGCTTAACAGGTTTTTCCGTTACGAAAAGTTAGGAGCTTCTCCGAAACATTTTGTATATACGAGTATACATTCAAAGCTGAAAGGTCCAGATCCGATAGTGTCGCTAAAAATTCCATTAAAATATACTTCATACACTTTGTGAACAGACTTTAAGACCAGCGCTATTGTACCACAAGTCACCACTTCGTTCAGGCTCAGCCTTAATATGGACTTCTGCGGATTCGGCGGTGGTCGCGTACAGTATCTGCAAGCTCAGCTATTTCCCGTTTGCATACTGACAACATCCAATGGAGGTAATATTTATTGAGCAAATGTACATTTACAATTACAAAATTATAGGAATACTGGAAATACGATCCGATATCACGAGTTAATTAAATGCATTAGATCAATGATACCCCTGAATTTCCCCATTATCCCAAAAGGTTGCAGATTATAGAGATAAATCACGGTTAATGGAGGTATATGATTGACCAGCATCGCGTGAGAAAGACGTTGCCGGTTTAAAGTTTTCCGTATAATTATACGGATGTATATATATATATATATATATATATATATCCGTATAATTATACGGAAAAATATATATGGGTGTGCACCACGATATAGTCGCTGCTGTTAAAAACAGTGGCTATTTTTCCAGTATTCAAAAAAGGCGTCTTAAGACAATTGGTTATGCCCGCGCTTTTTGTGTTTTAAGATAGTTCACAATTTGTAAATTTTATCCCTAAAAGCTAATTGCGTATCAGTAAAGGTGAAGAGCTTGGTACGTTTTTTTCGACATTACAACGTTGTGTACGTTGCTATGACAACACCTAACAATCCCACAATCACAGTTACCAAATTGACGTTTGGTTGATATTCTCCTTATGTATATGCATACATCATAATTATTTATTCATTAGCGATACGTTGTTAGAAAATAATTGCCTAATATGGTGGAATCACGTCGACAACCGCATTTAGTGAAGATAGTACCAGAGTTGCAGAGTACCTCGCGTAGTGGGCCGTGAGTCTGGCACCAAGAAGGTCCACACTGGAATGTTTTGAGAATGATTTTTCACGGGGGCAAAAATCTTTAGTATGTCTCATTCCTGGCCTAAAAACCCAATACCTGAAAGACTCTCTAGACGCCCACCTACCGATGATTGTTTTGACGATGCCATAGCTTACAGAAAGGCTCAATGCCTTGCAGAGCAACTCGAGGCAGCGCTGGCCGAAGGTGCCATTCCAATCAAGAATTTGGAGTTGGCTCTAGTGATCGCTGCACCAATGCAGGATTGGAGGGTCGACGCTGGGTTTGCCTTTAACCCATTCAATGGGGGCTAGGAAGAGAATGAATATTTTTTACGAAAGTTTGATTTCCAAGCCAGAAGTGTCTTTATTTAGACTATCATGACCATTCGTTTCTGCTAGCAACCTAGATATTTGATGCAACGAGTAGGCAGCAAGGCTGCAAAATCGGTTTGAGCCGAACCATTTCGAGCTCGGGTTTGTTAAAAAAATTCTTTCCATATTTAAAAATTCATTTTCTGTTTAAATAACTGTACATACATTTTATACACAAATAATTACAAATATACATGTATGTTATATATGTATGTATATTATCTTGCTCACACTAACGAAAAAACGAAATTTATGTAGACATGTAGACTATAAGGACACGTGCCAAATTTGAACATGAGCATTCTCGGTATTGACCTTCGCATCTGACGCATGTATTTAATTTGCCAAAGATTGCACCAAAACCATGGTGCACGAATATGATCAACCCGGTTCACTATGCAAAACTAAAGGCGAGAAGTTAGTTTGAACCGCGAATCGAAAGACCGAGAATTTTTTTGGGTTGCAGCAATCAGTCCTCAGATTTTCTTTATCGCTGCGGTCGGACACGTGCGCATAGCTCCCATCAGAGCCCCATACTCGAGTCGTTGCAGTTTGCACATTGCCCTGTAGTACATTAAACTATCCCACGAGAGCGCCGTATGTTACAAAAGTTCTGATCATCAAGTTGTAAAATCCTCCGACTTGCGAAAGAATTAACAGCAGGCCCACAGTGCTTTGAGAAGATAAGAATTCCAATTTATTCGATTATTACAAAACCCAGTCAATTTACCTCACTAGATAATTCCACGGTATGTATGCCAATATAGTGTGCAAATAATGACCTTGTACCTTCTTAAAAGAAAGGAACGATAGACCTCTGGGGATTTATACTAAGAACAATACCAAAACACCATTTGAGGACCGATTGAAGACCAGTAGTATAATTACATTCTTATTTGTTAAGTTCGACCAGAAGTTTTTTAAAAATAAACTAAAAAGCATCGACGAGCTGAATTGATTAAGCCATACAAGCGAAACAGATTTTTTCACTTATTCATAATATCGATTAAAATTGATTTTAAGGTTTTTAGTCATAACTCAAACTATATAAGAGCACTCAATTTAGTAAGTAAGCTCTTGGAAGTATATCCAGATTAAGAATATTTATATTAACATTTTGACTGCCTCCCCCCATTTCCCCCAAAATTTAAAAACTTATTTTTAAAGCTAGAGGATTTTGATTGGGTATATAAACATGTTAATGCCCTATTTATATGCTCAAGCGAAAGAAGCAGCGCTACCGCTGCGTTAGTAGCGCAATTAGCGTATTGTACAAAAATGCATCTTCAAGAACCTGCATAATTATTTAGGAATTGAAATTTAACTTTATTTTATGGTTTACAGAATTAAAATTCCTATAAACAAAAATATTATATTGAGTGAAGGGTTTACGCAATTTTATACTCCATGACACTTGACTATGAAGTTCTTAATTGGTTTTTTCTTATCGTGTAAAATGTAGTATTATACTATAAAATGTATATCAGCATTTTGCAAGGTCCGTCTTGCAGTCGAATTGTACTTCCGTTTGAAAAGCAATTTTTTTCGCCGATAAATAATATATATACATGGACACATATAAATTGTAGAAAATCGTAATCTATACATAGAACAGGATTCCCTGGTTAAATGACACTGACATCGCACAATCCAAACCGTAAGAGCTAGGAAGCTAAATTTCACCCTGCGGTTACCACCTTAGCCGAATTTATTCAGCAGGGGAAAATTTGTGGTTAAGGTTATATGAAACATTTTTATTTATCATCCGATCGGATTTTAAACTCATTTTTGAGGAACTTTGTGAAAATTCATTGGATACATGTTTTACACTTTAAAAAACAATCGAGGACGAAAAAAAACGAAATTCTCATACAACTCAAACTTTGAATTAAATTTAGAAAACGTTCAACCTTTTCTCTGTACTCTAACCAATTCCAATTGTTTTTTTTTTAATTTTATTTGAAATTGTTTATAGCTTTACGAATCCTTGCTCCGATAAGAATATTCTTGTATGCATAAGCAAACTATAAGAATTAAGTGCGGTTCGAAAACGGGTACAGGGTATCGCTTAGTCGTACACACTCAACTATTGCATTCTTGATATTCTAGATGTATTCTGATTTCAATGTCTCAATTTGAGTGTGAGCCAAAAGTTTCCTACCATATGCCGCGACACTTGCAGAGCTCGACATCATCCGAATGATTACCAGGGAAAATACGAAATGAAAAATTTGCATTCTGTGTTGCCTTCTCTATCTCTCAACGCAATAAATAATATTCTCTGGCACTGTCGTCGGCGAGACCTCTCATTTTCATGGCTCGTATTGTGGATGACACACCGACTGGTGAGCAAAGAGTTGACGTCGACGATGTGGCGAGAAAAGATTCAATATATTGATACATTCATTCATTTGAGTTTTAGTTTTAGTCAACAACAAATTGTGCGAGTAGCAACGACAGCCGACGACAATAACAATCACATAAGTATATTTCATATACATATGTAGCAACTTGGTTTTGCGAAGTGGTCACCGCCAAGTTTTTTTTTTTCGTGTTTCAAACCTCAGCAAAAGTCTTTCGACAACATAGCTCAACAATTTCGACAATTTTTAACTTGTGTTTTCTTTAATTTAAGCAACACAGTTGCATGTTTTGTTTACCAATCTTTTATTTTATTAATTCAATTATGAAAGTTTGAGTACTGAAATTTGACTGGTAAGCTTCATGTTTGTTAAACGTATAGATAATTTCAATATCTGGGATTTTGAAAATAGAATACACTTGCAGAATATATAAAAAAAATTTCTTATAATGGTCACACAACGGTGCTTTATAACAGCTAAACCTTCTGTTAAACGTTTTAATGGGAGCTATTAAACTTTGATGTATTTCTCAAATGTAAGGACCACAATGAACCTTGTAATTTTTGAGTTTTTTAAACAAAACTCAACTTTCGACCAATAGTTCTCAAGAAAGTCTGCCGATCCTGGTAAATCAACAAATAAAGAGCCCACAGCAAAAACATGGATTCATGAAAATTCTTAAGTTTGTCCCAATAGGAGAAATTGTTTTAAAGGGAAATAACTATGAACCAATTATGTCATAAAAACAATTCAATTGTGCAATCTTTTTTCCCGGAATCCATTAAAAGGGGCACCGCTGTCCTTTAATCCCTGAACATTTGATTCAAAACAGACTTGTTCGATGTATCCAATAAGGGAAGCTACTTTCCGAGTTGAAATTTTCTAACTTTTACAGTCTACTACAAATGATAACAAATGTGCAACCTTGAAAACACACACATTTGAAAGATGTTAATTGATACTCAACGCATGAAATTTAATTTTTATTTGGACCCTAAGGTCAACAAAATTGGTTCATACTTAAATGAAAGTGTTTTAATTTTAATGAAGAATATATTGAAAGATAACGCAATTATCGATGACAAGCGATTATAAGTACTATTGCCGAGAGAGTACTGCTCGGCTCTGTAAAATACTCTTAGTATCTATCTTAAAATACATTTATAAATACACAAAAATATACAAAAGCAAACATGCTGTATATTTTAGGCAGTGACTGTGCTGTTTCACGGCCCACTAAGGAAAAAATGTATTTATATAGCTTCTCTGAGTTTATTGTCCGATCATTATAAAAAGGCTGAGCAAAAACAGATAAATAAAAAAACGTTGCTATTTTTGGAGTTTTAGATATAGCCTAATAACCCGGCACATTTGATGCACAAGTAAGACCGTAAAAATAGCCCATATTGTGCTGCTGCGTAATGTTTTCGATTAAATTTTCACAATTGGCGTACATACAAAAGCAATTTGAGAATATGTAGACGGAATTCACCAATTCAAACTTGCGAATATGTAGTCTCATTGCAGAAATTGTAAAAGAATCGCCTCCAACACATATTAATTTAGAAATATTATAAAGATAAAACTGCACGTACAAATTAAAGAAAGATTAACAAATAAAAATAGTTTATCCGAAAATGTAATTTATTTACTTTTGAACAGCGGCCAAATACGCAATGTATCTGGGCATTCTAACAAAAAACAAAGTTTAAAATCTAGAAATAAAGCTAAAAACAATTTAGGCTGGTTGCTTTTATGCAAACCCGATTGAATGTAACACTATAAACATACAACTAAAAACACTTTTTTGTTTGCTTATTGACAATTAAAACATGTTAATACCCGCAATAAATAAGCTGACTCACTGTGTGCCGAAGCTCTCTGTTTTAAAACTATCGTGTTTTTGCTGTCGGCAGTACTTCTGCCATTGAAATGATCGTTTAAAAATAAAATTTTGTATTTTCTGAACCCGTTGAAAATGGGTAAAAAGGGTATTATGGTTGTGTGCAAATGTATGTAACAGGCAGAAAAGCATCTTTTAGATTATATATATTCTTGATCAGCATCAATAGCCAAGTCAATATAGCTATGTCTGCCCATCTGTCCGGCCGTATGTATGAGCGCGTCGATCTCAGAACCTATAAGAGCTATAGATTCGGAATTTTAAACGTAGGTCTTCCGAGGCCCGCCCAGTACAAGTTTGTTTAAGATAATCAATAACTGAAACGATTCAAAAAAATCGATAAAAATCAATATCGAAAACCTGTTTTTTCAGCCAATATCTTCATGTAGCTTCGATGGGATGGGACAGCTAGAAGAAAAATTGGTAGCCATTCATTTTCTGCAGATCAGGTTAGGCGTCGACTTCGGTTTTGTTCGGGTGCAAAAACTGGAAATTCAGAAATTCAAACTTGGCAAATTTGCAGGCCCACAGCACCACACAATAGGAAATACGTTCGTGATTAACTTCACGCTTTATTGTCAGGTTTTGAAAAATGAGCAAGGCCTATGGTTGGCATCTAAATGTGTGTCAAAACTATAGCCCAAGACAATACCTTTAAATATGATTTATTTTTTATATTTGGGCAACCGGGGGAGTGTCCAAAAATTAAATGTTTTGGATCTGTGTCCACCAGGGAGTCTACATACCAAATTAAGTGTCTTTAGCTCGTACCACCTCTGAAATATGTTCAAAAATATTATCTGAAATATTATACAAACGGGATAAATTATTAATGCTGTGAAACAATCTCGTGCGGGCACTAGGAGGACCTTCTTTCAAAATTTCTCTAGCTCCTTTGAGATCGGCGCGTTCATACATACGGATGGACGACAGACGGGAGGACAAAATAGTTTTTCATACAGCTTTATTTTTCACCGATCGTTCCAATGGCAGCTGTATGATTTCGTCGTCTGATGTTTATGAGCTTTCGCTTATAAGTATGTAAGGACCGTAGTGGTTAAGATATCTTAATAAACATTTTTAAAACAGATAAGTTCTTATTCTCTTTAGAAACATTTTAAGAAATATGACAGTCAGATTATGTTAACGTCAGATTAATATATGCTGGATAGGAACTATATTTGCAAAGAAACTAGCTATGAGGCTTCGTAAAAACGATTGCAGTTGCTTGTGAAAAACAACAAGTGCAAAAGTACTTGAACATATGAAACCTTAAGAACTTAAGTATATTTATATTGTGCATACTGTTTAAATAATTTTTATTTTAAAAGGCTTCTTAGGCAATCTTCTGTCGAAAGGCCTGAAAACCAATCAATTGGTTGTTAATACCGATGAAAAAACATTGAGACCAATTGCACGATTGAAGGAACCACGGGATTTATTCGCCCTGCCCAAGGAAAAGGATAATGATTGCTCACAGCAGGCCCCCAGATGGCCTGTTGAATGCCAGGTAAGCTATCGAAGAATATTTATCCATTCACAGTATCTAACAGGTAAAAGTTTCGAACTTAATACTTTTAACTAGCTGCTTAAAAGTAAATATTGATTATTTTTATAAGAAAAGGTAGAAACATAAAAATGAGAGCAGCTCGTCTTTAAAGGCATTTTAAGAACCTTTCAGATCCATCACTAGCAAGTTTCGCTAACTACTAAACACCTTACCAGTTCGGAGCTTAACACGACTTGCAAAGCGAGCAAAACCGCAATCCAACTTCCACCTTTTGTTTGTACCAGGTATTTTCTTGAATGCTAGGTACGCAGCCTCGTCTAAAAATCTTTCAAGGTTAATATTAATATATTAATAATATTAATTAACAATTATTATTATAATGCTCAATACCCATACATAGGTTTTTTTTATATAGACCCTTATTAGTTTCATTTTTCCTACCTATGTACATATGTATATAGTAAATATTTAATGTATTACACTGTCTGTGGCGGTAAACTGAATACATAATATACATTTAACATTTTTTGTTTAACTTTGGGAAATATAAAAGTAAAATAATCGGATTTCAATATTACTTTTTCTGACCCTAATAATCTCAGGGATTTACTCAAAAAACCGTGACTAGTAGGCGATATTTATCAATTTCAGGAAAATTGAGAGCTATCGATTGGTTTAAATAAGCTTGCATGAAAATAGTGAAAATAGGTCAAAAAAGGTAGTCAAAATATTTCACATATAATGTGAGTGCGTTGTCACGCCAAGGCAAACCTGGATACAGACAGAGATGGACCCGAGTCGGGATTCTAACATGAATCACAATTTGGAAACTCCCACGCAAGTAACTTATGGAAACTTATCGTATCCAATCTTGTTTGAAGCGCGCTTAAAATAAGTTATCAATTTAATTTATACTTTAATAATATCAAAATTATAAAATACTAACAGCCTGCCTCGGCTTCGCACGGGTTAATAGGAGCAGTGGATCAGAGTGAACACTAACTGCCGAAATATTTTGGAAAATAACTAAATGATATAGTGCGCCGACCCGGCCAGTTCCGACACACATATAAATAACAAGTTAGAGTGCTCCAGTCAGGAGTGCCCTTCATCTACAAACACCATGTGAGGCTCGCGCTACGCTCTCGTTTGCCTTAATATTAGTAAATATATATATATCGTAACTATCTTTAACCGATCGAACTGCTTGCCGTCGCCTTAAACCTCATAGCCATACCAGAAATGAGTTTTAACGAACAAAGATAGCTATAAAATAAAAGATAAGTGATCTGTATATACTATTCTAGAAGCAAAATTAGATAACTCTAGCTATTAAAACCTGAGAGATTTGCATAAAAATCAGGTGTCGAAACGGATTCTGCTTGAAAAGGGAAAGTTATCGAAAACGAACTCGAACTGTGCAGGCACTAAACCTATGTTAAAAGTTCAAGTGTATTGGACGGATATGGCTAGATCTATTCGGCTATTGATGCTGATCAAGAATATATGTATTTTATACTTTTTTTCTTTGACGTGAAAAATCATGATTTGTTTTCAATTAAAACTATAAATGTATTCATAACTTCATTAATCGTACATATGTAATTTTGAAGGTGCTATTGTTTTAATGGCGGCTATATGGTTTGCCTGCAACAGAGACGTACCTATATAAAATTTAATGGTGGCAGATTTTTAAAAGAATAGATTTTTCATGGAAACAGACGAACATGGCTACATGCAAATTAGTCAAGCCGTGTTCAAGGAATGGTCGACCATTGTTTTCATTAATTTTATACATATAAGCTCTTCGTATTGAAACATGCGTATTCGTGTAGCGAAACAAAAAAGATGAACCTGCTCCTAATTTTAGTACAGGTTACCGTAGTCATAAACTTTCATCTTGAACACCCTTATTTGATGTAACCGCGTGTTCTAGATCTTAAATGCCAAACTGATTTGTAAATCATGCAAAAATTCCTTCGCAGGTCATTGGGGAGCGTATTATACACATTCCTTACGTGCCAGCGCAGCCTGAACCGCTTAATGTGCCCACGGGTAATGAGCTAAAGCCACGTCCAGTTGGCGAGGAGAATGGCATTGTTGTATTTTCCTATTGTCCTATAAGTGCTGTAAACTATGTGAGTACTTCATCAAAATATGTCGTGATACTTTTAAATATGCACCGCCGGCACATTTACTCACAACAAATTTGGGAGGGCTGCAAAAAGATTGGGGTTTTGGTGTAGCGATAACTATTGGGATATTATCCTACTTAAATTGATTTTCAACAACATAACAGGGGAGCCCAAATACGAAAACTAAGACAGAGGATAAGTCAAGCGAAGATTCGGATGACTCTTCGGATTCCAGGAACGAATTCATACCTCTCAGTCGGAGGCTGACGCTTCATTCAGGCAAAAATCAGCTGAACAGCGTGTCTAGCCTATTAAATAGGCTAGGTGACATCTCGACAAGCAACTCTCAGGACGATGACGATGACTGCAATACAAGTGGAGATGGTAAGGAGTCCCAAGAGAAAACAGACTTCCAATGTCTCATCGATTCTAAGAACAAACTGTTCGGTACTGCAACGTATGGTACAGACTCCAGCAAATTAACTATTAAAGACAACACTGGGATCAGCGATACTTGGAAGAACAATAGCATTGAGTACAAGCCCGCCTCGCCGCACTACGTGCTTAGTCAGTTTGACAAAAAAGTTTCTAAGGGGATAATTGAGAAGATTATCGATTACGAAGAAAATCCCTTAACTGGCACAGGCAGCTCCACCTCAAGCAAGGTACAAAATAAATATGCAGTTACCCCCTTTAAACTACCCAAAACAAACATTTCGCGTTTGGAGGTTGCTTTCCAAAGCAGTTCACATCAATCTCATAATGATAAGACTTCAATATCGCGCAAAAGTAACAAGGTCGGTGACACGGACGAGGACAGCGATGACGATTGCAGTACAGACATTGCTAAGGACGAGCCAAAAGTTTCCGTTAGTCGTTTGGCCGGTGGCGCTGATAAGCGTCCAAGTACCAGTTCTAGCTCTGTATCGGATACAGAAACGCTAGTCGGAGGAGAAAGCATGTGCAGGCTAGCATGTAATGATCAATGAAAATTCAAATTAGACATCAGTACGAGTCAAAATCTCAATCTCTTTGAGCCTCGCAATATTATGTTTATGGTATGAAGTTTTGACAGGATAGATTTATTTTAAAAATCTTATAGATAGATATAGTTCAATTCAAAATTCGTTCAACAAATTTTTTTTCAGTCGACGTGATGGGCGTCAACAAAAAAAAAAAATGATAGACAAACAGATTTAAGACTACCATAACTGTAAAATTATCGGTGACCACAAACATAATAGGTTTTAAAAAATTGTGATTAATGAGAACAATTCACAAATTGTGTTGTGTTTGAGTCTGAGTATTTAACTCGCGCTGTGATCTAATTTTACTTTAAAAACAATTAAAACAGTAAAATACACTCTCTACCCCCAGCAGCCACCGATGATAGAAAGCTAAAGCCATTTCCTTCGGTTCCAACACCAATTTGCACGAGAACCGTGAGCATGGCGGCAGCAGTTGCAGCTGTCGCAAGGGGGCGTCGTCGAGGCTTTGAAACAATTCCAAACGATATTGGGGTAACGCATATAAGTACTAGCACCAATACTAGCACTTATGAACAAGTTAACGATAAGCCCAGTTCAGAGAATAATTTTAATGAACGGGCATCTTTTCAATCTCAACCTCTTTCCTATGATATTCCCCAAATCCAGTTCAGTCGTTCGTCGGTTGGCGGCGCAAAATACATGACGAACTGCCATCCCATGAACGCAGACGAGTCTGATAGTCTGGAGTTTGAGTCGCGCTTCGAGTCCGGAAATTTGGCTAAGGCAGTGCAAATCACGCCCACCTACTATGAGCTCTACCTACGTCCCGATCTATATACAAGTCGTTCCAAGCAGTGGTTCTATTTTCGCGTTCGACGCACTCGCCGTAACATGCTTTATCGCTTCTCCATTGTCAATCTGGTGAAGTCGGATAGCCTTTACAACGATGGAATGCGACCAGTCATGTACTCTAATTTGGGTGCTAAAGATAAAAACGAAGGCTGGAGAAGATGTGGCAATAATATTTCATATTATCGTAATGATGATGAGTAAGTGGGGGCACTTTCCCTTAATATAACGATTTAAAGACAAATTCTAAATTTCACCGCAGAAGCAACAACAATACTAATGAAGAGGATGAAGATAACTCGAGTTACACACTGACCTTTACAATTGAGTTTGAGCACGATGATGATACGGTGTACTTTGCCCATAGCTACCCTTACACCTACAGCGACTTGCAGGACTATTTGATGGAAATACAGCGTCATCCCGTAAAATCAAAATTTTGTAAGCTGCGTCTTCTCTGCCGCACACTAGCTGGAAATAATGTGTATTATCTAACCGTTACGGCACCATCCAATAATGAGGACAACATTAGGGTAAGTCACTGTAGAAGTAGCAGCTTGTTTAAAATTGCGTTTATATTATATTAACAGCGTAAAAAATCAATTGTGGTATCGGCACGAGTGCATCCCAGCGAGACGCCATCGTCATGGATGATGAAGGGTCTGATGGACTTTATAACTGGTGATTCTACAGTAGCTAAGCGCCTACGCCATAAGTTTATCTTCAAACTGGTACCCATGTTGAATCCGGATGGAGTCATCGTAGGTAACACTCGCAACTCGCTAACGGGCAAGGATTTGAATCGTCAATATCGGACAGTTATAAGAGAGACTTATCCATCTATTTGGTATACAAAAGCCATGATTAGAAGGTAGGTGAAGGATCAACTTTCCATAACAATCCTGATCTACATTTTAAACATCTTTAGACTGATTGAGGAATGTGGAGTAGCCATGTACTGTGATATGCACGCACATTCACGCAAACATAATATATTTATATATGGCTGCGAAAACAAGCGTAACCCAGAGAAGCGGCTTACCGAGCAAGTTTTTCCGTTAATGCTGCACAAAAACAGCGCCGATCGGGTATGTCTGATGTTTCTTGTCAGTTTAGTTCTTTCTTTGTGAATCTAAATATTTTCTTCATCAGTTCTCGTTTGAGAGCTGTAAGTTTAAGATACAACGGAGCAAGGAAGGGACAGGACGCATTGTTGTTTGGATGCTGGGCATCACGAACAGCTACACAATTGAGGCCTCTTTTGGCGGCTCTTCGTTGGGCTCGCGTAAAGGCACTCACTTTAACACACAGGTAAGATTTTGTTGAGATCCATTGTAGAGCAAAAAATAGTTGATTTCATTTTTCAGGATTATGAGCATATGGGGCGCGCATTTTGTGAGACTTTATTGGACTACTGTGATGAAAATCCGAACAAAGTAAAACGACATGCCAAATTATTTAAGCAAATCAAAAAGATAAGAAAACGCGAGAAACGCGAACAGAAAGCATTGAAATTACAAAAAATGGCCGATCAGGGATGTATTATAAGCAAATTAAAAGTCAAACGTTCTGTGGAGAGAAGTGTCTCCTAGGAATGTCTTTTACTCACTACACGTATGCATAGTCACACATCCCAAAACATACCGCAGTCAACCGCTTTTTGCTAAATTGTTAAAAATATGTAATTGTGTTGTAATTGTGTTGCTGTTGTGCTGATTATTCCCGACACAACATTATGTAAACAAAATCGAGAAGATACTACGCGAGTAAAGCAATGGCTTAAACCAGAGAATTATTTCCATCTAAAAATGAGTTATGTTGCCAAATTATGAATTTGAATGCTATCTATCGCTAATCGCCGTTTTTAATATTTTATTGAACTCACTGATTAAAAGTTACCATATATATATATATATACTTTATTATAAGCACACAGCACCGACAGGCACATAAGTAATAGTACTCAATGTTTTATTTCATATATAAATTAAGTAGTATTGTTGTAGCTCGCAAATAACTTGCAGTACACTGTAAAAATATTTGTCTAAATAAAACAATTGACGTAGTTAGACGCTATTTTATATTTGTATGTTTTCAGCTAGCTTTACAAACTATATCAAAACTTATTAATTTTAAATTTACATAATGTTATAAATTCCTTTATTTCGGCCTTTTTTATATTTTCACTAATCCTAATGCATTAACATTTACAATAGATTTTAAATTTACTCAAACAACAGGAAAGACTACGCTCTAAAATAATCGAAAGACTGATGCGCGAAGGCTCAAGCGCCGACGAACCATTAAACATACCGCTATCCGATTACTCAAGGTAGGTATGGTTTCCCTACAATATCAGCATAGGCAGCTGATATTAAAACATATATGCGAGCACGTATGTAAGTCGGCCTAAATCAGAGGTTTTTTAACTTATTTAGTCTACACCTACACATATATTGCATTCTTGACTAACTTTTATAGTCAGATGTTTATCGGATGCAAAAGTGTATTTACCTAAATAAGTTTCTCTGGTTTTGTAGGGAATGGGGGAGGAAGTGACCTGAAAGTGAAAAATTTGTACATGGGTTAAGGGGTTTAATGGTTTTTTATGTAACACTGTAGATAAACCAAAGACAATATAAACACTAAGATGAGTAACGCCATACAACAAAATGCTACTATGCAGCTTGCTTTTTTGAAATTTGAGAACGAAAACGAAATCAGTATCATTGCGCTCTCACAGCCGAAAGAGCGAAAAGTGAAAAATAGAATGTATTCTGCGCTTCGGCTCTATGAGAGCCGTGCAAGCAATTATGTTTGTATGTGTGTTAGTATACATACATACATATCAGCATATTTGAATGTGTTGTTATTCAGAGCTCTGGCTTTAGCTGGCAAAGTAATCAATTTTGTTAGTTTTCTAGCGCTGATCATGCACCTATCCTAAATCTGTATTCACATACGAATGCATGCTGTGTACTTTTTAAAGTCGTCGCAAATATTTACATAATTTCTTTAAATTAAATGATTTTTTTTTTTTTTTTTTTTTTTTTTTTTATTAGAAACTAAAAGAGTGCCAACAAATTCAAATAGGGTAAATTAAATACGTCGGTAGCTAGTTCGACCGGCGGAGTAAAAAATAATTTCAACAAAAAAAATTGATAAAATTAATTTTTGGAAACACAAAATTTGCGCTCTTATTTCATTGCTTTTATTTCTTGAAAATAATAATAATTTAATTAATAATTTAATTGACAGAATTTATATAAATGTTCGCATCGACTTTAAAAACCTCAGTACACAACATGCATTCATTTGTGAATACAAATTTGAATAGGTCGTGCATGATCAGCGCTAGAAAACAACATTTATTTCTTCACCACCCAAAGCCAAGGCAGTGAATAACAACACATATACATATACATATTTTGATATAGTTATGCATGCATAATTCACATATACAAACATAGGTGCTTGCACGCCATTGGCTGAACAAGAACTTCTCTCGAGCATACACTGTCCAAATACAAAAGTGAAATAAATCTATGTGTGATATTTTCTTAACATAGCTATTGCACAAGTTGCGCCTTGTAAAAAAATTATTTTATTCTTAAATTTATGTGCAAAATTTATAGTTAGTATCTAGGGTAATGTATCATTTAAATAAAGCATGCATTTCATGGAGAAAGCAGAAGTACTTTGCGTCGATCGTAAGTTTAAAACTTTTCGCTCAATGTCGCATGCAAATGTATGGGCGTTACTCATCTTAGTGTTTATATTGTCTTTGGACAAACCGTAAGAGCTAGGAAGCTGAAATTTTCACTGGGGTTCCACCCGCAAAAACGAAAAACGTTTGTATGAAACTTGATTGTTTACCATCCGATCGGCCTCACTCATTTTCGGAGATCTTTGTTCAAATTCATTTGAGAGGTGTTTCATACTTTTTAAAAAATGTATTCCCCCTTGGTGGGAATGGGGGTCAAAGATTTGGTGGGTGACGTTTCGAGCTCAAATTCATATCCAAGGATCTTTATGAAAAATCATTTGAGACGTGTTTCACATTTTTCGCGGAATCCAAGACTCCTTGGTAGTAATGCGATTCAAAGATTTTTTGGGCTAAGTTTTGTCAGAGTTGCTTCAAACTTATTTTCCAAGCTCTACATACGCGTTTAATTAATGTTTTTCAGCGATTTGGAAAATTCCACCCGCAACAGTGGTAAATTGGCGGAAAACGATTGTATGAAAGTTATTTGCTTTCCGTCCGATCAGTTTCAAAATTATTTTGAAAGCATTTTGAAAAATAGTATTTCATACGTCCACGGGCAAGGCCGGGTTATACCCGTTAGTATAAATATATATACAGTATGACCTCGCTCAACGCAACCCTCGTTACACGCAACTCCTCGATAATTGCAACACCCGATTTCTTAACATTGTAGAAACAGCTGCTCAGAAAAGTATAAAAGTAAAAAAGTACAGACCACAATTTCTCAATTTTTCAAAAAATAAATAGAGTAAAATGAAATCCTTGCTTGAACACAGAACTATTCGATTTACTTTAATTTTAATGGTTAGCAAAGGCATCTCTTTTTGGAAATAGGTCTCGTGGCCAACAGAAAATGTTCCCTCGGTTTTTGCAACCACCTCCGTTTTCGCAATTGGCCAAATTTTAATAGGTTGCGTTGAGCGAGGTCGTACTGTTTGAACCATATTTCATAGTAAATACACTAAACTTGGTGTTTCGGTTCTGGTATAGTATGTACTTATTTAAAATTTCACTTTTTAAATACTATTTAAGAATACATTTCCCGTAGTAAAATGCTGACAGCTGAGATAGCTGTATGTTCACTCTTTGCACAATGGGTGGCAAGTGTTATTTTGTAGGATTATTGTTTCATTATTGTTTCTTAAAGTGCGATTTACGTTAAAATGTCGGTTTTTTTTTTTTAAATATATATAACAGGCAAAAGGCAACAATTAAACACCTTGAAGTATATACATAGGACGTATTTAGGCGCTTTTATCGTCTGCCCATATTAAGGAACGTGTGAAATTTTGAACTTAGGTCCTCTTAGTGCCCGCGTAGAACGTGCTTGTTTCCGCCTGCTTAACACTAGTCATAAATTTTGAAATGTAGCTTCTAGAATAGAATAAACAAATCAAGTATCGTGTCACCTCCACCGGTGCTCTTGCATGTGCTGCTATTTAAGTGTTTTTTTTTTCGTTAACTCAAGTCATGTTATGGCTGAGGTATGAGGCGATGGCAAGCCAGCGCTTATTGCGAGGTGCATTTGGTGTTGGGTATTCCCTAGTCAGGCGAAAGCTGGAGTCTTTCTAATTAGTGCTCGTTTGAATATTTATGTGTTGAACATAAAAACGTGTGCAGTTTACAATTAAATCAACTCGCCTCTGCTCGACAAGCATATAATTTATTTTCATTGAGAAAAAAAAAACGATTGACAGCGGCACATAATACAATACAATCTATAAGATTAAAGATAATTGATATATTTATACTATTCTATAAGCTACATGTGAAGTTTGGTGACTCTAGCTCTTATTATTTACCAAAATTGTCTAAAAAACAGGACTTCGTTATCAATTTGTATCGTTGCTTGCAAGTTAACGATTATCGAAAACAAATTCGTACTGCGCGAGATCTAGACGGACCTACGTTCAATTCTAATTATCTAGCTCATAGATTCTGAGATCCTTACGTTCATACCAGACGGATATGGGTAGATCGACGCGGCTATTGATGCTTATCAAGAATATATGTATATACTTTATCATTTGCACAAACACATTGCCCTTGCCTGCATAAATATGGTTGGTTATAATTTATGAAACCGGAGCAGCCGAATATAGATTTGACGAAAACGCTTCTTAGGCAAATTGAAGGTGCCAGTTTTCGTAATCAGTACCGCCAAAGTTAAAGCATCGAATGAATAATGTTGAAAATTTAAGAGGTACCAAAGTTGTTCGTAATTCGCACCACCTTCCAACAGATAATAAAATGCTATATATATATGTATATATATATATGTATATATATATATATATGTATAAAGATAAGAGATTGGTTTGGTTATAGTTTTCAACAAATTTTAACAACGATTTCATAGCTTTACGGGTACAACACATACATATAATAACAAATCTTCCGCTTTTAATTTTACACTTTAGCGACGAGGGAAACTGCAGTTCTAGTTCCGACAATGAAGGCAAACATTCAATAACAGCATCTGATCTAGAAGGTCCTTGCTGTGCGCCTATACGCGCGCCGCCCAGTTCGCCTGAGATCATGCATGAGATTCGTAAGGTAAGTGTGGCTCACATATATTTCGTTAAAAACACGGCTCACAGCACAACCGATCCGTTCGCCCACTGCCAATAGTTTCGTGTACGCCGAATGCACAAGGTGATGCATGTTTTGGACCAAATATACTTCTCACCTGTTCTTCAGAGGAAATTCAAGGCACTGGCGCGGCTTAAGCGTCGCCGCCACAAATTGGGATGCAAGATGGTCTGTCCCAGGCGTGCGACTGGTGGTGGAGGTGGACAAATTTCACCGCGCGGTAATGTCGAGAGACTTGTGAACGGCGAAACGCCAGATCGCGCTCAGATAACGGTCAAGACGCCACGCCAGTCGCCTGACTCCGAAAGTTCTGAGAGCAACGGATCTCAGTCCTCAGATTTGTTGACGGATGCTAGCAACGATGTCAATCAGACTGGTAAACAGTCTTCCCGTAAGCGCAGTAAAAAAAAGAAACACCTGTCCACAGAAAAGTGCAAGACTAAAGCATTAAACCGCAAGATGCGTATCGACCGCAATTTGCGACTTTGGCTGGCCAACCGACGCATTTTTATTTTTCGTCGAAAAAAGGTACATTCAAGAACAACAGTCCACCTCACAATACTACAACGAATATTTCTTCGGCATGCCGAAGCCTACAGTTGCTTGCATTATGTTGCGCTTACTGCTCTAGTTTCCATTTGTTTTGAAAGCAAGAAGTTGTTGTGAATCTAAAGCAAACATAAATAGTAAGAGCAATATCAAACCAAATAACCATAAATATCTAATAAACATATTAACACAATATACAATGTACATATTGTACTAACAAATTGCTGTAACTTAATAGCTTACTGCCAATATAAAATATAATATAACTTTTGAAGGGTACACGCGTGTTTCCTATATTTCAGAATCGCCGGCAGCGTGTTCGAAGTAAGCCTGTTAAAAAGCGCGGCGAATTGGTGCGCACTGCGCTTGATTTGCCAACGACTGATCCGGGATCTGATTTGCATTTCTCTACAGACGATGAGGAACTTTTCTCAGCTGGTAACGTTACATTAGGAGCAGTGGCGCCACTTCGTCACACTCTGCTCCAGAGCGAGTTGCAGCGCCGCTATATCGAAGAAATTGGTGACTTGGTTGTCCAAAAACCGAAGTCTGGTTACATGCCACCAGAATTGATCGTGACAACACCCTCCAAGAGCACCGGGCCAGGCGGAGTTAAAAGGTTAGACGTCTACAAACTGACGCCTAGTACAGCGCCCGAGCAGCAAGGCAGTCAGCATAGCCAGACTAATGCCACAGGTGCTCGACGTACATATTCCTGGCACAATCTCAACCAAGATAGCAGCCGTGTTAGGCCCAACTTTATCAACGAATCAAAGCCAGCTGTGAGGATTCATAAGACACCACCGCGACGGTAAGTGCCACAATTTCAAGTACCCTTAATTACCTAAGCCTATTCTTACTGCAGCAGTGTACACAGCAACCTAGTCCCACTTGGCCCTCAAAGACATGGCACTGAAAGTCATGCTAACGACCTGCATGTAAAACTCTCAATGAAACGAAAAATTTGGACAGGAGCGCATGGCGACCCCGACGTCCGACCGTTTGCTTGGTACAAAGGACAGGCCAAGACAAATGCTCACATGGCAACCGTAATGGCTACGGCAGCAGCGACTGCAGCCCTTCGGAGCTCTGGAGGTTCACAAACACACAACATGTTTGCTGCTAGCAACAAGGAACCGTTGACAACGGCAGCGGGATCGTCAACAACTACAGCAACTGTGCCACCCCCCTATGTAGGGGCGCCGCGCAGATCCCGCAAATTGGAGCAGGTGGATTTATTTAAGTAAGTAAGAGAGTGTATTTCAGTTTCCCGAAAAATGTAAACATACCTTTTGTAGCGCATGTTCACAAAAACTATTACTCTGGCAGCAAGAGCATAAGAAAATACAGCCGTCAAACACACGCCTAATGGGCGGGACTAGCGCCAAGCTTGAATATCCGCAGATCCCCATACGCGTTTGCAAACCAAGCAAGAGCACCAGAACAGCCAGTGGTAACGCTATCAATGTATCTGGCGTAGCTGGTAAAAGTAAGCGCAAATCCAGTATGATTAAAATTGCGGACACGACGCAGCTGGTTACAAGCTTTTCGCGGACTCATAGCAGTGCTAGAGGCTCCGTCAACTTTGCTGTACAGAAACATCAACACTTGACTCAGATGCAACGCCTGATTTTGAAAACTCAACCAGGCAGCGGTACAGAACACGCTCAAACAGCATCTGTCAGTGGCATGCAACACTCTGCTGGACGCACATCTAACAAGTTCAAGGCTAGTGGCCTAGTCGTCACGGCGGTCCAGCAGGATTCAGGAGGTGGTGGTGGAGTTTCGAGACGAATGCGTCATGCTGGTGGATCGCTCATAAAGAGTGGCAGCAGCGGAATCGCCACTGGCGCACACAACATGCTACAATACCGCAATACTAACACATTGCCAGCAAACAAATCTGTTGCAGGGATTTCCCTAGACACAGTCAGCCTTGTACGGAAGGTAAAAACGAAGTTGAAAAAGCGAAAGTCCCGCACGGTAGCGAATGTTGCTACCAAGTGAAAGATAGCTGAAGCAGTGAGATTCCCGGACATTCCTCGACTCCATAACCGACAACATCCCCTTATCAAAATCTTTCATGTATTTGTATGTGAATTTGTTTTTAAACCAAATTTTAGTCAAATTTGAATTTGTTAAGGAAATTATGCACTACGATGTGTGCAATTTTGACCAATTAGGAAAATGTGAAAACATAAATGTAGCAAAATTTATGGGGTACTAAAATTCCCCAAAGTAAAGTATAGGCATTGCGTATAATATCCATATTTTGTATCAAGTATTGAATATTCAATAATTAATTTTTGGCCGCCATTTCTTAAAAATTTCGCAATAAAAATTAATGTTTTGATCTAACAGTTTGTTATTGGAATCCCGGATAGGGAATTTAATTTAGATTAATATGATGCCTAAAATGACAATCACTTGAAAACTCAGCAGCTGTTTTATCAAGCAATGCGGGTTTGACACAAACCTAAGCTGAAATGGTCACATAATGGGCAAGGAATAGAGATTGGAAAACTAGGGTTTGATCTTTTTACATACCCTGTTCGCCCCGTATCGATTTATACAAGATTCTGTTTTAAATGGTGCGTAACTTAAATTTAATTCAATTTAGGTAAATATAAAGTGAATGTAAACAAAATGCCTAAAAATGACAGTGGGCTCTCACCGTGCTGATTACAGATGTTAATATCGGACCTATATTTCGATAAGAACTACAAACAAATAGTGCGTTTTTACTATGGATGCATCTACATTCACATCCAAAATCAGTAAGAGGAGAAACGCAGGTGTTTGATATTAGCGATATCTTTACAATGTAGTGACACTAACTATACAATGCATAGACATGTCAAACAGCGGAATAATCGGATATCGATAAATCGTCAACGACTGAGGCCCATGGGTGTCCGCGACCATTTGAGGGTGCCCAGACAAAGTAAGAAATACATGATAGAGCATTTTAATGTGTGTGCCTTTTGCTACCACGGGCACAAATGGCACACAATTGAAGAAAAATCTCTGGCTCGCGACAAACGCCGCGATCTACTTGTGCGCACATCCACACAACACAAACATATGTATGTTTGTAGATCTCGGGGTTTTTGAGAAGCTATGCAGGGAGAAGGAGATGCACACAAGTGCGCAAATCAATAAGTGAGAACGAGGCACACTCTGCACATGCATACACACATAAGTATGTTTTTGGGATGTAAGGAATTTAAAACTAACATACATATATTATGAAAAGGCATCAGCCGCAGCGACGTTGTGCGCTAAGCGAGATGCGGCTTCATACTGAACGCTCGGCTTTCGAGGCCGGCGTTCGGCTGCCACTCTCAGCAGTCTTACTTTGTCTGGGCACACTAAAATGGTCGCGGACACCCATGGGGCTCAGTCGTTGACGATTTATCAGTATCCGATTATTCCGACGTTTGACAAGTCTATCCATTGTGTGGTTAGTGGCTACAGTCAATAATACAATAGAATAGAA
Organism: Drosophila lacicola; assembly: GCA_035045355.1. Taxonomy (NCBI): domain Eukaryota; kingdom Metazoa; phylum Arthropoda; class Insecta; order Diptera; family Drosophilidae; genus Drosophila; species Drosophila lacicola. The sequence goes on from JAWNPB010000245.1 coordinate 59,579, forward strand.
TAGCATATACAAGTTAACACAACGCAACAAATAGGTTGCCGAGCCGATCATGCCGTAGCATACAACGTATTTTTAGCGGAGCTAGTAAAAAATGGGACAGCTACTTTAGAAGTCTGTAATTTTTCGATTTCTTTTAATTTGTAATCGCTTTAAAATTTCTAATTTTTAAATTAGTCTTTCTTTTTATTCCTTATTTAGGTTGATCTTAAAAAGATTTGATCACTTCTTTTCTTTTTGAAAATGGTTTTACGTTCTGTAAATTAAAGGGAGTTTTGATTTATGATACTAAATAATTATGCCACTTATATACATTTTGTACAAAAAAACAAGTGAGAAGCTCTAATCGGGAGCTCCCGACTAGGTGATACCCTGAACACCATTCTAACAACACCACATGCAGCTTGCGCTACGCACTCGTTTGCTATAGTAGTAGTAATAAAAATAAATTAAAAAAAAAAATAGTAGAGTTCAAACTCGCAACAGACTGCACTACATGCTGCCGCCTCTACTCAACAGCCACATTAATAATTGAAATACACGTTTTCTTGACTAACTTCCGCGTTTCTTAACGGATCTTGATAAAATTTTCTACACTAGATCTTATTGTACTATAGAATATTTGTAAATTCTTAACACGTCAATTGCATTTAAATTGTGGCTTATATTGGTGGGCAGTATAAATTGGTTTATTTACTTGATTTATATCTAAGAGGTAGTAGCGAGGAGGTACTGATAGCTATAACATAAAAGATACTTGATAGATATAAAGGTATATATTATTCTAGAAGCTACATGTCAAGTTTAGTGACTCTAGCTCTAATTATTTAACAAAATTGCTCAAAAAACTTTCGATATAGATTTTTTTATCGATTACTTGGAAACGGGGCAAGTTATCGAATATCGGAAACAAACTCGATCTGCGCGGTTACTAGGAGAACCTACAGCTAATTTCAAGTCTCTAGCTCTTATAGGTTCTGAGATCCTTGCGTTCATACATACGGACAGACGGACAGACAGCCGGACATGGCTAGATCGACTCGGCTGTTGATGCTGATCAGGGAATATATGTATATACTTTATGCGGTTGGAGATGCTTCCTTCTGCCTGTTACATACATTTGCACAAATACATTATACCCCTTTTACCCATTTTCAATGGGTTCAGGGTATAAAAATATTGATTTCTATTTCTATATATCCGATCGAGATACTTATAGTCTCCTAAACCTCAAAACAATTTTAAAAGTTTAAGGACAATCTCAATATTCGCAATCTCAATAGTTTTATATTAACGCATGCACAATGAGCGTTCTTTACACAGATTATCACACATGCATACTTTGCATGCATACACTTATATAATGTTTTGTAAATTGGATTTGTATGCACGCATGTGTACATATAAAATGCGTATTTCATTATCACTTTTTTCCAGCCTTCTACAAAATATGCAAGTATGCGTGAATAGCAAGTCCAAAAACTTTAAAATGCACACATGCCAACGCTTAGGTACCCTTTCCAACAGAAAACGAGCTAATATGAAAGAATTTCGCATCGACTTGGCAACCCTTTCATTACTTCATATTACTCGTCCCCTCAACAGGGAAAAGAGAAAAATTGAATTTGTCGGCATTTTTGCTTGTGCGGACACATACACACACAAACATTTAAACTGTACATAGACAAATTGAAAGAGCACTGAGAGTAAGCCAAAGCAGCTTCCTGTAGAGTGAGCGAGTATAAAGACAGCGTTGCCGTTCTACGTCACACGTTATATGTATTCTTACAATCTTGCTGTGAGAGCATGCGGGCATGTCTCGAACCCGAGCAAAAACGAAGGCGACTCTGGACCAGCCGCAAATAAAACGCTTGTCACCACCAAATGTACGGTTTGTCCAGTCTATGTATATGTCATTTGGTTAGTGCTTTAACTCATTTTTAAATGTCTATTAGCCTAATGCTCAAAAAATGTTGCATTTTCAAACCTCACATTTTGTAGTTCCATTAGCAAGTGTCCGTTGTCGGTAACCTGTGAGTGGAAAAAGTACCGCTTCTTTAAATAAACACCTAAGCGCCGCAAAGTTTTCCTTCTAAAAGTCAGGTAATATGACCTCAAAGTAAGTGCTCCATTTAATGGGATCCTTGCGGGATTTGGCCACCTTTAAATGTTAAAACTGTGGGATTATTAAAATTTAAAATTATTATTTAAAGTTACCGCTTGCCTATATAGCGAAATCACCTGTTTATGGTAATGATACTTCATAATTTTCATAACATCGATACGAAATTCGATAAATCATCGCAAAATAACGAATTTTTTAGGGCGAATACACACATTTTTTTAAAAATGTCACATTTTTGTAACGTGTTTTCCTATGGGTAAACGTACTAGCCACATTTTCAACATCAGACAAAATTGTGACATACGCAACCAAAATGTAAGCTATGTTGACAGTGGAATTAGGCTATAAGTAAAAAGTAAATTAAGATGTCAGGTTTATTTTGGTGCAGGAAAAAAATAATTTTCAACTGAAAATTGATTATTTAAATACAAAGCAAAAACGCCTGTTCTTGCTTTTAATAGTTTTCGAGCAGCACTAAATTTCATAGTTTCTGTTAATATTGTATAGCTGAAGTATAATTAACATTTCCATTTTTATTCGTATTTATATTTTTGAAATATATTATATAACTACATTTGATGGGTTACATGTATATTAAAATAGTAAAAGTTGCAGTAAAATTGTAGTATGTATTTTATCATTGAAAAGATAACATATCAAATGTAAAAGTACTTTTTATATATTTGTTCCATTCATTTTAAATACACGAGAATTTCCGCCAAATCGTAAGTTCGATATTTATAATAACTCGACATATATAATGAGCAGCTCTAATGCGCTCATCTCAAAGCGTTGACGATTTTTCAAAATTATAGGAAATTCATCATTAAGTAGTATCGTTGCTGAACGATTTTCGACAATCGTGCCGCCACCACGTTATCGCAACTTTTGATTGGTTATATTTAATAAAATACACAATAAAGTTAAGTTCCGCTGCCGGAAATGGAGTCCTGAAAAATAACTACGTTAAATAGACACCATATCCAACTATTTGGCTGTTCCTTATGATGGGTGACCAAAACGAAGAGTGACCGTAACATCGAAATAATATCGATGCAGGGAACAATCGTGTTCCCATTTTTTTCATCACTACTGTAATAATAGGAAAAGAACAAAGCAGCCAGTGCAAGGTGAAATCAAACAATTTACAGTGCATAAATGGGTAATTTAGTGAGCAGACAAAACGCAGCTGTCGAGGAAGCAGACCATATCACCAATAATGCTTACAAATATCCGCCTCGTATTGGCAATTTCTTCGGCACTCACTTTATAATGGGTGGTGAGCGCTTTGACACGCCCCAACCCGAGTCTTATTTGTTTGGTGAGAATGCGGACCTTAATTTTCTAGGCAATCGACCCACAGCCTTTCCCTATCCACCGCCGCAAGCTAATGAGCCAACAAAAACGCTCAAAAGTCTTGTCAACATACGAAAGGAATCTGTGCGATTTGTGCGAGTACCAAATGACAAGAGGCCAAGCTGTGCTGATGCTGATACCTTGCAGGAGAATGAAAAGAACAAGAACCTTAAGGAAAGCAGCGGATCAGCATCCGGTGAGCAAATTGACGGCAATGTCCTCTGCAACATGGTTGGAGTCAGTAGCAGTGCAGAGACGGTGCTACCAAACTACTTCTACAACATTGAGTTTACTTTCGACTCGGATGCAAAGTGTGCCATTACCGTGTACTACGTTTGCACGGAAGATGTGAGTCCCAGTGGCGTCACATTAGCGCCTCGCGAAGGATTGTGTCTTTCATCAGATACTTACCATTACGAAAAAGGAATCAATCAATTTTTCTCGCAACCCAACCACGTGTTCAACCCGCAGCTTATACCTGAGGATGATCTTACATACAATGCCAGCCGCGAACAATACCCAGTTGCTATACATTGTGTCATTGAGGAAGGTAACGAGGAATGTCGTCAGTCGCATACTACGATTTGCGTGATAGACCACCATCCAGAGACATGCACTTATGTGCTGCGCGCGCTTAAGCAGAAAATTTTTGTAGACGGCCTATGCTACTTGCTGCAGGAGATCTACGGCATTGAGAACAAAGCAGTAAACAAATCCTCCCTGGATGAAGAGATTGATGACCATGGAAGTGAGTGCGTCATTTGCATGAGCGAAACCCGCGACACACTTATTTTGCCCTGCCGCCATCTATGTCTTTGCAACTCTTGTGCCGACTCCCTGCGTTACCAGGCAAACAACTGCCCTATCTGCCGAGCGCCGTTTCGTGCTTTGTTACAAATACGAGCTGTGCAAAAAGGCATCAGCACACACATGCTGCACCAGAATACACCAACCTCAGTGGCTGGCGAGCCCGCCCCTCCCGATCTTCCCCCTGGATACATACCCGTCTCACTTATAGAGGCGCTCAATGGACCACCGCAGTATGTGACTCGTGCCAGGTATTAAAACAAGAAATGCCGAAACTAATAATGATTTTTTTCCACTAATGCTCTACGGTATAGTTAAAAGGAATAAATTTCTTCGGGGTGGGGAAAAAAAGGCGAATGTCAACTCAAAATTAAACTATGAAAAACATATGATAAAGTAGTTTATGTTGATAGTTTGTAAGCTTAGGTGACGGATGAGAGTTCAGTTGAAATAACTTAAAAGTTGAACCATAAGGAAGCTATGTGATTTAGTCTTTAATGATACATCTTTGCCAAATTGTTAGAAGCATAATGAAGCTCTTACAAAGTTATTGCCAATATGTTAGGATTATTAGAATAGTGCTTATAATTTGCAAACTTATAGATCAGCTAGATTTAGCGCCGAACTGCCCCTTAAAACATTTTAGATTTATACACAAAAATGATTTCTGGAATAACTTTGGTTTCTATTGTCCGATCTGTCAATTTAATCTGCAGGGTGGAGGTCTCTCAAGGCTCTGATATAGCGTTTGTACATAAAGACAGGTTAGACCTTTTGATACTGATCAAAAATGTATGTACTTTTTGGAATCGGGGAAGCCTTCTCCCGGCAGCATATAACTACGAGCATACATTTAAACGCAAGACAAAATTCCTCTATATTTTTTTTTTTTGAGTGGCTTTTCGTTTGTTTTTTTAAATGTCACTCCACTCTGTTGTTATAGGTTCGAGGACGGGTGAAACTCAAATCTATACTATATTATACTTTATATTATTAATATACATATACTATATATTATTAAGAAACATATACTTTGTTGAATTTGTTAATTTTCGTCATCATTGAAAGGTATTTTGTAGCTAAATTGATTCTTCTTATTTTTTCAAATATTTCTATTTATACCCTGAGCCCATTAAAAATGGGTAAAAAGGGTATAATTATTTTTGCAAATGTATGTAACAGGTAGAAGGGAGCATCTCCCACCCCATAAAGTATATATATTCTTGATCAGTATCAATAGCCAAGTCGATCTAGCCATGTCCGTATGTATGAACGCAAGGATCTTAGAACCTATAGGAGTTAAAGACTTGAAATTTGGAATGTTCAAGTCTCTAGCTTTTGTATATCTTATAATTTTTAATTCTAATTTCATTTTAAAAATAATTAACATTTTAACAAACCTTAAAATTTTAACGCACTTTGGCAACTTAAAAATTATAAAAAAAAAGTTCATTACATTATTAAAATATTTTTACTTATTACTATTAATTAAAAATATTTATTTCCATATTTTTGGCATCCGACTTTTCTAACCTCGCCACTCTTTCCGACGCGTATTGAAAAAATGTTTGTGTTACGCGCTCAAAATCGCCGTCTTCCAGCGCAAACTTTTATTTAAATGCATATGTAGACATTAACAAAATAATAGTAATTTGCACATATACAGGTTATAAAAGTATAACCTACTCCGTTTGGCTAATCTGGTTCGAAGTCCTCTAACACACATTTTCTTCTCTATCCCACGCCAGGAGCATTGTTTTGCAACATCGTCTCTTATTATCTGGCGCCAGGAGCACCTGATGAATTTGTCGTAAGTTTTTCAGAGTTTGCGACTAATTCAATGATCTTGAGAAAAATGAATGATTTATAAGAGAGTAATTAAATTATTTTATTTAAAGTTTCCTTACCAAATTCTTTGAAGAGTTCTCTTCCTTGAGACAGTCTTCAAATGCCGTAAAGTTCCCAAGCGTAGCGTTTGATGCACTTGGCAGCGTCAATTTCCCTTTGTGTGCCTCTCCTGTCCCTTTACAATAAAATTTCGTTGCTTAAGGAAATAATTTCCGCTTCTTAACGATCACTTTTCGTCATCTCATTCATTTTGGATTACCGGAATGATTGCACTGATTATTTGAAATACTTTTTCCTTAAGTATTTGAAAATAGATTAAATAAAATGAATAGAATATATATCAAATGTAAAATTATGTCAATATGTTACCTGCTTATCTGTAATTTGGACTATTTTCGTAGCTTACTCCACTTTCTCTGCCATCCAAAACAAAGTTGTACGAGGAACTCATTATTAACTGAATTTATTAAATTAAAGGAAAGTAATTGTGAATACCATTGTCTTCAAATTGAAACATTTAGCCTGATATTTTTTCAACATTATGTAACACTATTTTCGAGTCGAAATTGAGTTGGTTTGAAAAGAATATGCCTACAAAGGTGGAGTTTATGGGATAAGTAAAAAATGGCTATATGTCAAAACCTAATCGGCTATGCAACATTTAACACTAACCATACAAATGGTTAGTGATTAATTTGTTTTCAATCTCAATAATTTTATATATTGTATAATTTTGTATATCAATCGCCATCTTAAAGATAAAAATACCAGTGCTCATATAAAATTTTACCGTTAGACCCATTGAAATTTAAAGTTCTTTCTTTAAGGAGGACTTTAAAATACTTCGTTCTACAGTAGTTCGATTGTATAATTGATCCAAGGAGTGGTCCGACTTCTTCACAATTTTTTTTAGATGCCCTAGAAAGTTTTCGAATGGAAAGCAGCATATTGTCTACTGAGAACAATATAGTAAAGTTAGTTTGCTGAAATGTGTTAAACAATGCAAATTAATTGTAAGCATGAGAAACATATAGAAAGTAGGCACTTGGCTTACAAAGTCATTTGTAAACAGGATGCAAGAGAGTTTTGTGTGACACAATATTCCTTGTGTAGAAGAAGTTTAATTCCTAAGCTAAGTAACATAAAATGATTGTATAAATTTGAATTTTTAATGTCTTTCAAGACAATGGGTCCAGTATATAATTAAAAACTACGAAACTCGGTGGCCTTAAATCTATCGAGATTATCTCTAGGTAAACGTTTTTTGAAATACATCATTTTTTATTTAAAGAAGTTAAGCAGTGCCGGCTCAAAGAAGACGTATAGCTTTTGGCTCTCGTTAAAGCCACTAAACCCGATTTTGTGAGGCCCAGACAAACTATGTGCATATAGTCTAGGGAAAACTAATTTACCAAATCAATCGGCAAATGTTCACGAATAAGTTTGCCTTGTATGTTGTAGTGCTCTGGTTGAAAACGGTTTCAAAAGCTATCATTGGTTCGTGGTGGATTACATGATCCTCTGAAAAGTTTAAAGTTTCTCCCTTCTGAACGCAATGGTTACATGAATAAAATTCGAAGTTATAATTCACTGTCTAAAATGAAGCCGTGGGCTGGCGCATCGCAAATAAATTGTATTCGGAATTTCCCATCTTTAAATATCATGCCCTTTGTAATTTATTCTCCTAATTCGCAGACAAATTCGTCCAAATATTTTTTAGGTTCACGGGGCTTGGAATAAGTATTAAATCATTGACGTTAATCAAAATGGGCCATTTTTGTTCTTTTGTGCTTTTAGACAATAGTAACCCGTCTACATTAATATTTAAACATATATTAGGAGAAAGATATGTAAAATTAGTACGGAAATCAGTTAACGCGTCTTTTAAACCATTGTGAACATACTCGCCTGGCTCAACAATTCGTTATACAATTCCACGTAGAGTAAATTTTAAAGTACATACATACCGTGGTAACCCAGGAATTTTTTCGACCAACAAAAAAGGCAAATCATTGCCTGTCCCTTTGCTGATGTCATTAACGAACAGCCATCTGTAGATGCAAATTTATTGCTATCTGAAAATAATGAAATCGATTCAAATTTAATTTCTAATTCGTTTTTTTTAACAATCTTTTTTTCTTCTGCGTTTTACATGCCGAGCCATTCAAATATATTGCCTGCTTTTTCTTTTCTAAGGCATTTTCACAAATTAAAATCAAAATAAAATTATTAGTAATTTTATTTATATGTCGTATATCCAACAAATTATTCTGAGTATTATTTTTGAATGTTACCGATTAAGTGTTAGTAAGAATCAGGGAATATTACAGAAGGTACTGCTATTCAATATTACTGTCATACTTGTATTAGGGTTGCTACTGAAAGCATGGTGTGAGACAAAGAAGATAGTCTCTGCTGAGCATGGCCCGAGTGTGTTGTATATCGTTCAGTTTGGTATACAGTGTTGAGTGCTCACAAACAGTACTAAAAGTAAGAGAAGAATGGACGTGCCCTTGAGAAGATATTTTTTTTGTGACTACAACGACACTCGGGAATCGCTGTGCTGCTAGTATACCTAATTATAAGGAAAGTGATTTTTCTGATCCGACATATTTATTAAAATAATGAATAATATTCTAAGAGGGCACAGAATAGTTTAGTTATTAATAAAAACTTTTTATTTACTTACCTCACTATAGAAATTCAATTTTTTGACAAAGTAAGACACCTTTTGCACACTCCCTTTAACGTATTGTATTATGGTCAGATTCTGAAGTGGTGCTTCTTTTGTTAGAAACGCATCACATCTTCAAACATTCGTCAATAGAGTGACAGATGCTCAAGAGCTTATGTCAGAAGTGTGTTGTTTCGACCTAGTTGACTGATTCGCGTTGTTTTGTTGGACTAGAATTTCTACAACGTAAACATACCCTTTGGAAAAGAATTTCGCAAAAACTACTTTGATCGAGGTCGATGATTGTTAAGAGCAGATACATTTCTAGAGTTGATCTACTGGACTTACATCAAAGTTATAAGCATAGTATCGTGCATGTGCTTCTTTGCACAACGGCAGTTAAACTGAAATTTTAATTTCTCGCAACTGTCCATTTAATAAAGCAGTCAGCATTCGCAGATGAAATCGCATAGCTAGACAAGTCGACTGTTTTAAAATCCTCAAATTAGAAGCTATCTTTTATCCTTGTCAAGATGGTAACCGACATTTGATGTAGCTGCAAATTAAAGAATTTTTATTGCCTTTGTCACATATTGCGAAATTTCCTACTACTGCTACTTATGTACTAGGGCTGTTCATTTTCAAGGAATTTTATGCAAATTTGTATAAGACGTGTTTCACACTCATTGTTAAATCTATGCCTTCTCTATGTGAAATGAGATTCAACGAGTTTTTAGGCGAAGTTTCGTCCGTTCGGGATCAAACTTATTTTCAGAGCTCTACATAAGAACTTAATGAATATGCATTTCAGCGATTTTAAAATGAATAGTGGCGAAAAACGGTTTATCTATTTATTTTCGCGCAATCCCGATGTAATGCGATGCATCAAATAAAAATTAAGACCATAGATTAAGACTTCTTGCTAAATAGTTTACAATAGAAAATTTTACTTTTTTAATTCTGTCTTGAAAAATCGAATATTGTGGTGACCAGCCTCAAGTGTCATACTCAAGAAAAGCGATTCTGACCTAATTGGTCACTGTCGTCGTAAGAGAGTCGAACTTATGTTTATGATCAAGAAGATACCTATATCATCAACTTCATTGCCCGTAATGCTGATACGATCGAGCGGTCAATGTCGACTTCCAAGATTGTAGGCCTCATGAAATCTTATATTATGTATCTTTATATGCAGGGTACAACTTAACATCATCACCATAAATTAGTACTTGGGAGTGAATGCATACATGCATTGTATGGATAGTGATTAAAGACAAACATAACACAACTTTTAATGGTTTTTGTTTTTATACCCTTGTAGAGTGTATTATAATTTTTTCATGAAATGTGTAAGGTATAGAAAGATACATTTCCGACCCCATAAAATATATATATTCTAACTCAGCATCAACAGCCGAGTTTATATAGCCATGTCCGTCTGTCTGTTTCTATGCAAACTAGTATTAGTTTGTAAAGTAGTTTCTCAGCCGGGGTAATAAACTCAGTCTTACCAAGTCCACTCTACAAAAAATTTGTAGTTTGCCGAGACGTGCAGCTGTAAAGGGGGTATCACACGTTCGATACTCACTATTGCTGATTCCAAAGTGAAGTTGCTGATCAACTTCAGCAGCTCACAACCCTTTTTCGTTCTGCGGCGAAAACTCTCCCTTTCTAACATTTGCTCTCTTCTAATCCTACTGTTAACGTCGTTAGGAGTCAGAGTTGCATGTGATTCGATTCCATTTGCAATCGGCCTCTCCTAACCTAATAAATGTTCTCTTAAATGATAAGTATTTTTATTTTCATGTTTCATTTTACTTCATTTGTTTGCCCTTATCCTATGATTATTTATATTTTATAATTTTGGTGAGTTTATTGTGACTCCGCGTCACACCCCCGCTTCCTTGATGGCGCGTGATCGTCACCTTGCGGCCATAGGTGATGGTCACCTTGAAATATGCATTGCCGTTCTTCACATTAAATCGGTTGCGGCGTATCCGGGGAAGCCGTCCCTCCATTTCTGCGGCGACTCGGTCGCGCACATTGGTAAAGTAGCTTCCCGTCCGCTGTACGGACCGTCCAACCGGACGGTGGGAAGATGTCCTCCGGGACCACAGGTCGCCATTCCTCTGCGACGTTTTCGGACGACGCTACCACGTCCTCGAGGCCGGGTTTCCACCCCTCGATCCCCTCTAATGGATCCTCCAGCGCCTCCCAGAGCGGGTAAAGCTGGGGAGACGGGTCCCGCCCTAAGTCCGGGATGACCCCTGCGATTGACAGTGGTCTCGGTAGCAGTGGCGGTGGCGAGTCGCACCACTCCACGTCGCGTGTCCTGGTTACGAGTGGTGGCGGCGAGTCGCGCCACTCCGGGCCGTCGTTTTTTTTTTTTTTTTAAAGCGACGTCGGCTTTTTGGGACGGTGGCGGAGACAAGTCTACCGTTTCATAATCGAGAGCCCGCTGCCACGGATCGTCGCTCGAGTAGCTGCTCCGCTCCCACTCCATCTCGAAACTATAACCTCGTTCCATTTTACCTGTGGAGATACCAATAGTTATAAACAATTTACTTAACTCCTCTACCATTCCGTTCCCCTCCCCTTTGTGTCGACTTCGGCCTGTCTATTGTTCTAATATGCTCCTATGGTGCAGCTTACAACTACTTTTCTTATAAATAGTTTAACATATTGGTTATGACAAATTGTTCTTAATCTATTCTTCGTCTGGCAGGTCGTCTCTCGGCCCTCTGCTCTCAGTGGGGTCTTCTTCGTGTTGTCCATGGTAGATCTTTAGTTGGGTAATGTTAGCTACCCGCCTCTTCCGTTCACCATCGCGCGCCAAGCGCACGATATTGGGCGATACGAATTTCACGACCCGGTAGGCGCCGTCGTACTTCGGCGCTAGCCACACCTGCTCGTTCACTTTTGGCCGCCACTCTTTTCGACGCAATTTGTAATGCCTCCGCTGGTCCTGGGAAGCACGCTGCAGGTTGTGACGGACGATGTCAAACACCTCCCTCAGACGCCCGGCCTTTTCCTCTGGCGTTTGCTGAACGGTGGCGGACCTAGGCGTATCCTCGTCGTAAAGGGCAGGGTGTTCACCGCCAACGCTATTTCGCGTAGCATCTCGTCCCACGAGCTCTGATGTTCTTCGATGAACTGGGCGATCATCGTCTTGACCGTCCGGTTCGTCCGCTCGGTTGGGTTTTTTTTTGAGGGCAATACGGTGCCGTGTATTGCACCTCTACGCCGATAGAGGTCAAGAAAGCCTTGAATGTCCGGCTTGTGGACCGAGTCGACAGAGTATCCGATCTCGGAACGCCCTATGTAAGTGTTCCACCGTCGCCCTTCTCAAGGGAACTAGCTCCACCCACTTGCTAAACGCATCGTGGAATACCAGCAGCATAGTGTTCCCGTGCTTCGAATGTGGTAGGGGGCCCACGAAGTCGGCGCATAAGATGGACCATGGTTCCGTCACCTGGCGCGTCAGCATTCGTCCTGCCGGCCTCACCTGTTCTACTTTGAACTTTATACACCCCTCGCAGCACCCATCATGTCGTGCGGCGTCCCGAAACATTCCTGGCCAATAATATCTCTGCGCTAGTCGAGATATTGCGTTCCTCACCCCCTTGATGACCCGCCGTCGGGGTCTTTTAGCACTCCTGCAAGACTCTCTGCCTCTGATTGCCGGCGACGCACAATTTCCACGACGCGTAGTACTCGTCGTTAGCTCTTTGTCCTAGGTGGCCATAGATTAGGCCGTTCTCGACAGTGAGTTTTTCCAGCATGCATGCGCTCCATCCGCATGGGCGCTGCTCTTCCACTGCCTGACGGCATGCCTCTAATGGCTGTCGAGATAGAGCGTCAGCTACCACGTTAAACCTTCCTCGCCGATACTGCACGTCAGATTGGAACTGCTTTAACTCTAAGGCGAGCGATTCTTCCAGATGGACTCTCTATTGAGTTGAGCCATTTGAGTGCATAATGTCGGTAATGACGGCAAACCTGTAACCCTCCAAATAACACCTCAACTTGCGGATTGACCAGTTTGGTCAGACATTCTTTCTTCGTGGCTGAATAGTTGATCTCCGCCTTCAGGAGCTTCCTACTGGCGTACGCAATACTCGTTCCTGCTCGTCGATGGTTTGTGTAAGGACGGCGCCGAGGCCATAATCGTCCGTTGGCAGCACGAATTTCTTGATGAAATTCGGGTAGGCGAGGATCGGCGCGGTCGTGAGTCGCTCCTTGAGCTTTTCCAACGTCTACTGTTGCCCTACACCCCACGACCATGCCTTGCCCTTTTTCAGGAGAGCGGCCCCCGACGCAAAATTGGGCACGAAGCGTCGATACCACGAGGACATCCCTAGGCACTGCCGCAGCTCCTTACAATTCGATGGGGCCGTCAACCTCTGAATCGCGAGCACCTTTGTGGGGTCCGTACGGATTCCTTCGCCACTTAGCACGTGTCCACAATACACCAGCTCCTTCCGGAAGAACCGGCATTACTCCCTGTTAAGCCTCAGGTTCCCTTCCCTCAGCCGCCGGAACACTTCTTTCAGGACGATGGTGTCGTCCAGATAGGCGAAAGCGTAGCGCTCCATTTTCAGCCCTGCAGCGCTGCAGACCGAAGGGCATCACCTTCCACTGGTATAGTCCCCGTCCTGGGACTGTAAAGGCGGTATACGACCTCCTCCCTTTTTCCATGGATATCTCCCAATATCCTTGCTTCAGATCCAGCGTCGATATTTAGCGTGCGTGCCGTAGGCGCTCTAAAATATGATTTATCCGGGGTACTGAGTATGCGTCCGGAATCGAATGTGCATTAAGCTGCCTGTAATCGATGCACATTCGCTATTCTCCGGTCTTCTTCTTAACAGCACCATCGGCGCGCTGTACGGGCTTCGGGACGGCTCGATGGCTCCCGGTAGAAACAATTCCTCCTGCTCGTCGATGACTCGCTGCATCGCCGGGTTCCTCGGCTAGTACCTCTGTTTGAGGGGCTCGTTGTCCTTCATCACAATCCGATGGCTAGCTATGTGGGACACGCTCTTCAGCCACTCGAACCGCGCCAACTCCGCCTTTAGAAGCACCTGCAGACTTGGCTTCAAAATATTTTCATCAAATTCAGAACTTTTTATATATTTATTTATTATATCTATTAGAATCAAGAAATTAACCGGCGCTCAACAAGTCAAATAAATGTTAAAAATTTAAAGGGCACACCAATTTTGTGAGTCGCGCGTCCAAGAATAGAGAGAGACTCCCATGAAATATTTTTTTTCGGCCGTATAAACAAAACGTTATGCTCTATACACAGAATGCTCAGAAATAATTCAATAATTCAATTTACATATGTCAGTAGTAGTCATAGATATATACCAATAAAAGGTTGTGGGGTGCATTCACATAATTGAGTACACTTGATCTTCGGTTCACATCATCGCGAATTCACACAGTCTTGCTTGTCTTCTTGATCTGCATAAATAGCCGAGACGATCTAGCCAAGTCAGTCTGTCCGTCCTTCGGTATGTCTGAACGCGTGGATCTCAGAACCTATACGAACTAGAGAAATTTGGGATAAAGGTCCTCCTAGTGCCCGCGCAGTACCAGTTTGTTTTCGAAAATCGATAGCTTCCGTTTCCAAGAAATCGATAAAAATTATTTTCGAAATCGTGTTTTTTGAGCAAATGTCTTGGATCGTAACTGCTAGAGCCACCAAACTTGACATGTAACTTCTTGAATAGTAAATGTATATCAACTCGTCACCCCCCGCCACCACCAGAAAGCTATAAATCAAATATATAAACCAATTTGATTAACCAACCAATTTAAGCCATAATTTTTATGCAATTGTCTTTTTGAGAATACCATAATAGGATATACTCTTGAAAATTTCATTAAGATCGGTAAACAAAAATTTGAACATTAGGACGATTTATTAGACCTCGGAGTCAAAGTTTGTTTGAAGACATAAACAACAACACAGCCATGGATGTGTACATGAAGGCTTGACGTCATAAGCCTAGGGATCGTGGATTCAAGCAACGCGTTTTTCGAGAAGCAAAAATATTTTTATATCCGTCTTGTTTATTTTTTCTCGTGGTAAATAAAGAAATCACTTTTTAAAATTAACAACTAAGACTGCTCTAATCGGGAGAGTCCGATATCCCCTGAATCCATCTCCGAGCTGCCGTTAGAAACTTTGGAAACTTCTTAACATATTTCTAAAAAAAATGCCTCTAGTAATTTTATATTTTATAGTTTCCATCTTGATAAACCTAGCCTAGGTGAACGCTGGTGATATTGATATTTAATGTCACAACAAAAGAAACAAAAATATTTCTTGATGCAAAATAGCCTAGAAGTGCTTATCAACAGTAGCCAACAAAAAGGCGAGGGTACGTTCGAAAATTTATTATTTAATTTATATTAAAGATGATATGAAGTAAAAATAAAAAAAAGCGTTTGTCACGTTGCCTGACTAGACGAACCAACACACATGTTAGAAGATTTTAAAAAATGTGTAAGCCCTGCTGCCAAAGGCACAAGAAGGTCTACCCAAATAGCAAACAGGCTGACTTACCAATTTAGACAAACTCACTAACCATTTGTTAGTATTTTGGATGACTCAGGTGTTAACTTCTCCTTCTGTGTTCTTGTGTGTAGGTCTTTAATCAATCACAGTCAGAACACCCTACTCTCGCCGTTAATGGAATGCAGTGGCTAGAGCTCTAACCATAGAACATATGTTCCCTTAAAAACTAAGAGATTTGCCTAAAAAAACAGAATTTCGATATCAATTTTCATCGATTGACGGACGTACGGACTTGGTTATTGATGCTGATTAAGAATATGATAATATATAGAACATATGTTCTATGGTTAGTGGCTAGAGTCACCAAACTTGACATGTAGCTTTTAGAATAGTATATACAGGTCAATTATCTTTTATTTTATAGCTATCGTCACCGCCACACCACCACCTCCTAGCTTTAATAAAATAAATAAATCAATTGGCAGTACCAACCCATTTAAGCCATAATATTATAGCAATTGTCTTTCTTAGAATATACGAATATTCTATGGCATAATAATCTACAGTTAATAAATTCATCAAGATCGGCTAAGAAACAAGTTTTTTAAGAAAACGGTGATTTAATTAATTAATTTAATTCAAAGAAATTCTTTAAATATTTGCACCGACTTAAAAATACAGATTTTCTACCCAGCCAACCTCAGTACATAACATGCATTCATATGTAAATACAAATTTGGGATAGGTCATGATCAGCACTAGTAAACTAACAAAAATTATTTCTTTACCAGCAAAAACCAGAGCAGTGAATAACAAATATATACATAATTTTTGATGTGCTTATGCATGCATAATTCACACATACAAACTTAGGTGCTTGCACGCTAGGTCAGCACTAGAAAACTAACAAAATTATTTTTTTTTTGCTAGCAAAAGCCAGAGCACTGAATAACATTACGCTTAAATATGCTGGTATGTGTGTTAATATAAACACAATAGTGTTTATATTTTCTTTGGTATGGCTGTCGAGTAGAGGCGGAAGTAAATAGTGCAGTCTCTTACGGGTTCGAGTCCTATTAATGGGTTGATGTTGGTAGGAGACTGTTCAGGCTATCCTCTTTGCAAAATTAGAAATTTTTTTGTTGATTGTCGGCTTAAGACCCATTTTCAAAGATCTTTGCTTGATCCGTGTTTGCAAAGCTTACCGCTCTTGGATGGAAATAGCCGGTCAAAGGTTTAATTAATGAAAGTTTATTTTTCGGCTTTAAGATTCTCACCACAAGACTAACATGGGCGGAAACAGTAGATTCCATAATTTGGTTCTTTATTCGATGCTCTTTAAATTTATGGTACGAGTAGATTAAAATTTCCCGCGGGCGTGTACTTGGTGGAAAGGTAATATCTAAAATGTTTAGCACAAAACGTTCCAAGGGCAAGCCCGAGCATTACCTGCTAGTAATAGAATATACAGATCAAGTATCTTTCATTTTATTTCTATAGCCATCCCAACGCCTCCCCCACTATTTTAATGCTATTGTGTTTTTGAGAATATAAGAATATTCTATAGCATAATAAAATCTACTTTAGAAAATTTAATCAACATAGGTTAAGAAACACAGAAGCAGGCGCCCTGCTCAATCCAATGCTATTGATGTCCGGGTGTCGGGCTCTCAGAGTAAATCGAAGGGTGGGTGAGGCTGTCGAGTAAAAGCGGTAGCAAGCATTGGCCTGGTTGCGGGTTCGAGTGCAATAAAGAAAACTTTTTTAAATTAACTTTTTTACTGCTAAAGCAAACCAGCTCGTAACGCGAGTTGCATTTGGTGGTTAAATTGCGAAAAACGGTTGCATGAAACGTTTCAGCTTACAATCCGATCGGCGTCAAATTCATTTTCAAAATTCTTTGTTTATTCTTTCTTGGTTTCTTCTGTGCAAAATGCGCTTCAGACTTTTTGGGCGAAGTTTGTAGAATCGTCCGATCTTTAACAAACTTACTTTCAAAAAAAAGTAAAAACCTTAATAAATATATGTTTCGGTGGTTTTGGAATATCCACCTGCAACTGTCGAAATTTGCGGAAATCGGCAACTCTTTGCTTACTATCTAATCGGCTTTAAAGGCATTTCCAAAGATTTTCGCGAAAATTTGTGATACATTTTTCGCAAAGTCAACCTCTCTTCGATGGAAAATGCGTGTCAAAGGTTAAGTAAGGGAAAAGTTTACTTTTCGGCTTCAAGAATATCACCACAAGAATAACATTGGCCGGATAGTTGATTCCAACCTTTGGTTCTTTATTCAATGACCTTACTTTAAAAAATCATTGAAAAATGTAACTTTAGACGTGCAGTTAAAACACAGTAGGTTAGATATAAAGAGCGGAATGTGTAAAAAGTTTTATTAAGAATTTTATACAGATGCGATTTAGTTTATAGCCTTTTAAGTTATAGCGTGCAATGTTACTTTGTTAATTCGTCAGTTTATTGGTCAATTTCGTTTTTTATTAATGATGGGTATGTTCTTTTTGTAACTGGTCTATAGTACATTTACAGACGTTTCTTAATTTAGTGTAGAAGGTTTAATAATATATACCTATTAATACAAAATTTCAAGTGTGGCAAGATGAAGTGAACCAGATAAGCTTTAGAAAAAGAGCAGTATGTTAACTCAATATAGCCTTATTCCACGGTCTACATTTCTTGATATGTATGGTTGCACATCGGCAAAACCGTCGGGAATAAACACCAGAATACAAAAAAACAATTATCATTAAACTACATTAAGTTAAACAATTAAGTGAACATTTTACATACATTATTTTAAATGTCTGCCCTTTTTGACGAGGAGATTAAAACTGTTTGGCTATTCAATAGGTGTCTGTACAAGTGAACGCAATTTTATGGTTCTGTTTTGTAGCTTAGTCGTTTGTTGGTTGGTGTGTTTATTATGTGTAGCATATCCAATATTAGTCGTTTGTAGCAGGACTGTTGTTGCATTAAAATTTGGTGTTTGGCTGCATCTCATACAGTGGGGCATTAAAGCCGTTTTTTGTATATTATTTTGATGTGTTAATTTAAAGTTCGATTTATGTTGACTAGTCCTTGTTTTTAGTCTGGATTTTGTTGTGCCTATGTTAACACAATTGCACTTGTTTTTGTTTTTCCGGCCACATAATATTTGGTAAATAACGTTGCTTTTGTCGGTAATAGGCATTTTGCCTTTATCTTGTGAACGAATTTTTGTTACGTATTTGTAGGTTTGTTTGCTACTTTTAATTCTTGTTTGTTGCAGCAGTCTGAGTTCGTGAGGTTTTCTGATAGTCGTGGTACATAAATACATTAAGGATTTGTATATTTTGGTAGGTTCTGTTGGCTTTTCTGTTCTAATTTGTTGTCTTTTTAATAATGTTTTAATTACATACTGTGGGAATTCATTTTTCGTCAAGAGTTTTTTAATTTCATGTCCACTGTTTTTGTGGTTTGAAATGGTATATTGTGTTGTTTTTTGTGTTATATTGTGTTGTTTTTTGTGTTATATTGTGTTTCGATATGTTAATCATTCTTTTCGTATATCTTAGTGCTAAATTTATTATCATACTTCTTGGGTGGTTTGAATTACAGTTGACTATTCGTCCGGAGGCTATGCGTTTGAAAGTGTGTTGTGAAGTCGGCTTACTATAGAGTCTAAAAATGGAATTTTCTGTCTTTTTCTAATTCAATTGTGAATTTAATGTGCTTGTGAAAATAATTCAAATCGTTTAGAATGGTTTGTTAATGGTTAAAGAGCATAAAACTAAGAATAACCAAAACACTAGGGATCGAGCAATACTAGACACAGTGGAACAGACAGAACTTACAATAAAATAAAAAAATATTAAAATTCAATCGTCGGATAAGGGCAACAAATAAAATAATTAATAATGGAAAGGTCGCCAAAACCAGCACTGAAAACATATAATATAAAAATAATAGCAATAATAATAGTATCAATCTCAGCAATACACAGACAAGCGGTACGCACTTTTGTGTATTTTCCCTCCCAATAGCCATGAAACATACTACTCACACTACCAGCCCAACACACTGAGGCGCAGTCTTATAGTGCACAATTCGATATGGCGAAGTATAAAAACGAATACAGACTAAGACTACAGAGTAAGACAATCTAATTAATAGTTTTGAATGTAAGATTTAATACGAGATAGAGAAGATACCCTGTAATGCTTATTTTAATCAGTTGTAGTGGCGGATCATAAAAAACCCATGCTGAAACCCATGACTAAATTTTGCTGTGTGGACTCTTTTTTATATAGTTTTATTTTAACAAGTGCCAATCAAAGTGCCTTTCACAAGTGCCTTCTGCGCCGTGAACTCCTTCGTGGGAGAAGGCCAAAGGCCTTTTGAGCCACCGGATAGGTGTAGCTGTAGCCAGGGATCTGGCCAAGCAATTGCTGTGAGTGTGGATTCCCTGACAAACTTAGGGTATAGCAGATGATGTGGATATACCTCTAGAGTTTTGGGCGTTATATTTATTGCCGTTTTATGGCGAGGAATAATTAACGATTTCTACAATATGGCAGTAAAAAGAGAAGTATCAACAAAATCAAAACTCTTACGCTTAGGTAAGCATAAAAGTGGGTATATCATCAGAGCGCGGTGTGTATACTGGCCTTATAAGTCTAATGTAAATTAAAAGCAAACTTTCAGTGATGGGTTTTGAAATCAGTAACTGTGTTTTACGGCTATTTTTTGTAAAGAAATGGTTTATTTGGCAACTACATAATGGCATCAGTTATATCTGCATTTTTTGAAACGGGTGAATCCAACTAAAAGATCAAAATAAGGGTTTGACAGCGTTGGCAATGTATAAAATCATGCGAGCCTCCTTAATGTGGACATAGGACAGCTTTGCACTATTACGCTTGTTCTTCGACTTATTATTCTTGTTTTATTGTTGGTTTTGTTCTCGGACACTGGAGCATCTTCAGACTATAGTCTCGTTGATATTTCTGTAGTCAGGTTTGTTATCCAATTGGTTTTGGCCACTTCCAATGAGAATAATTATTATCCATAAGTAGTGTATGAGTACAGACTGTATCAGCGATGCTTAGGCTACCGCTACTTGAGTTGGTGCTCATATTCTTTGGTATATTTCACGCAGGCGACATTGCGATATCTCTAGTCGTACACACTAACTGCGCCCATCGTTCTCAAAAAGTTCTTGTATTTCGCAATTTTAGTTCCCAAATTTATTTGCCAAATTCTACACATACATAGGCTTAAACGGTGCGCTGCTGTTTATATAGCTTTAGCCATGATGGTATTATAATACATTTGTAACAATTTTTCACGATTTAGTTAAACAAGTCTAGATCTATCAAACGAATCTAAAGGTATTCGAATTAACTAAAAAAAAAATTGTCAATATGTGAAATTGTTATTTATCTATTTCCATAAAACCGAATATTTACTTTAACCTATTACTAAGTTTCTTTTTTAAATGCTCCTATAGAAAAGGCGACCATGAAGCAAGTGAGAACATCATGATGGCCGCTTCCACGATGACAAGTGGTGATATTAAAGCTACGTCACCACTTAAGTCAAGTAGCCAACGCCGGCCCAAGATCAAGAAGCATGCCTCTACGTGCACAACCACCAATGAGGTGGGTACCCTTACACACCCTACTGGGGATAGCTCCACACTAACAGTGATGGAAATTGAAAGCAATTCCAAGAAGTCCTCGGCTGTCTGTACCTCACCCACTTCCGAGTTAACTCCTACGCTTAGCTTCTCGCTAGAAAAACAGGAGCTGCATATTATTAACGAGCGTCTTAATTACCAGAAAGCCAACGCTGGTGTTCAAGACGACGATGAGGATAGCGAGAACGAAAAATTGTCACCGCTGCTCTCACCAGGGATGAAGATCAAAAATACCTCAAGCAAATCGCTTAAACTAGTTGTGGATAGTCTCGGTGACAGCGACGGCGAGGATATAGTAAAAAACGTACACGTTACTGATGCAGCAGTCACCGTTAGCATTGGTGGTGAAAACAATGATTTGCAGGAGTCCAATTCGGAAAAGATTTCCTCGTTAAAGCATAGGACCGAGCCTGCCGATTGTGATGCGCCAGCGAGAGATCCATGCTTATTAGTAGCCAACTTTAGTGCCGAGGACTCTGATTACTATACACCTGATGACACCCAAAACACTATACTTAGTCCATTGTATCCATCCGACCGTGCTAAAAGAGGTGATCCTTTGAGTTGCAGTTGTGTTGTTTTAAATCACGACATGAACGTTCCCAACGCTTCTGCGGTGGGTTATAGCACCAAGGTAAAAGGGAGTCAAAGTCTACAAAAAAAATCCACATCGGCGGGTAACATTGTTGGACCTATCAATGAGGCCACTCCTTGTTGCGGTGTTGATTTAAAGAGCAATAATGTCAGCTCACTTCCGGGTAAGCCTGCATCCGAAATCAACTTACCACAAAGTGCCTTTATTATTCATTGCCTTTGCAGATATGCTCGATAGTCCAATTAGCGGCAATTCGGCTTCTACACGCAGCTCGAGTGACAGCTACTCATCCAGTTCATCGACCAAGCAGTTGCTTAGCTCTAACACGACCACAACAGCTGCCAACATTATTGTAGATGACAAGACTTCAGTTCAGAATGCAGTCAACGTTTGAAGAAAAATTCGTTAATACTATAAATCTATACATATAATTATATGTGCATATATAAAAATTAAACCTATTATACTGGATCATTTATGTCTAGCACCAAATGTGATTATACAAATATTAATTTCACATTACTCTATAAGTCAGCAAGCAGATGCACATTTAAGTAAATCATTCAATAAGTATATGATCTTTAATATACTAATACAAGCACCCATATTCAGTTCCCTTAACATAGGAAAGGGTTTGAGTACAAACAAAACAAATATAGTCAATGTGTTGCACAACTTTTCAAATGCAGTCTGAAATTTTCCCTATATTCATCACTTGATATGTTTTGAAAAGTACCCGCTGTATGAATTTGCCGAAAAGAAGTAGATGAAAAATATGAATATGATTTGTATTTTTTTTTTTTTTTTTTTGGTACAGAGAACAAATAATTATTCGGTGTTGATGAATTATTGTTCATATGCTGGAACGCAGTCATTTTAAAGAAGAAAAAATCGGCTTTCGTTGGTTAGAGTCGTTGTCGGAGTGGACCGGATCGGCGAATATTCTGTTTCATGATATGCTATCTTATTAACATCGAACCACTATAACATATTGGAAGATGGAGGAAATTTTAAAATCTAAAATGTGGACTGTATGTATGTATACAAGGGAGCCTGCATGCTTGTTTAACGGATACATTCAGGCATATAACTTAGAAATAACAACTCATTGAAAATTGATATAAATTGTAAAATGGCTTATGCAAATATATGTTACAGGCAGAGCAAACCGTCTCCAACCCCATTAAATATAGGCGCGATTCGACCTGAGACCAAGGGAGAAAAACGGGCCAATGTATGCTATGTGTAGTATATAGCGCCCTTGGCGTTCCAAACGGCCGTTGACTAAGATGCACTTACTTCTTTGCTCTCGCGCACTAGCATCCCAAGAATGGCTTCTTAGCTATATCGACGTGCTGTAGAGCCATCAGGAAGCCAGTGCATCAACGCAAGAGGCTGTCATACAGTCACCTGACGATATCGAAACTTTTGCCCAAAGCATAGTAGACAAAATCCGTCTTACGTCGCTCCTGTTGCCAGTGTCCAACCTACGCAACCGCCATTTTGGTCATGCTCTAAGATGTGACAGTTTCGGCAAGTGGTGAGCGCTCTCTACGGCGTGTCTGTATGAAGTCGCGACATCCGCTCGATCTTGTCGGATGGAAGGCTGTCGAAGCCGAACACAGGCGCATACTATATGCAGCCAAATCTGATATAGAATATACAATCTAATAATAGAATATAACTATTTTGGTCAACTGTACTCGCGAACTCAAGCGGCAGCCTTTACTGAGATCCCCTCTGCGTTGTAGAGATGGATTCTGGACCCACTCGGACAATAAGATTGACGAAAAATTTGCTGAGGATTTGGAGGCATGGTTTAAGTCACTTAATTTTGTCACTAGCCCCGAAGTGCTAGGCGCCGTTAGATGCTGCCGATGGCTAGGTGGCTAACTCGCTCCTAGGCGTTCTAGCTCCATGGAAGTGAGTCCTGGTCGTCATAGTGCCAAAAAAAAAAGGCACCGAACCACACTGTTCGGATTCCTCACCTAAAAATTCTTCGGATTCGGATATTCCTTCTTCTGGATGGGGTCGCTTTTGACGTCGCGCCACCAATTTGGGTTCGAAGAACACCATAATGCGGTTGAGCAAGTCCACAGTGCTGTAATCCACGTCCTCGAGAGGAGGAAGTACTGCGCCGCTCGACAGGCTTTTGGCCGTGGCTAGCATGATGGTTTGGGGGTACGAACGTCGTTCCAGGAAATCAGGGAGTTCGCTGTGGACTGGTGTCCCTCAGGCCAGTGTCCTAGGGCCACACCTTTACACTGTCTACACAGTGGATATTTTCATTTTAGACACTCGTGGGTGACACTCAGCATTATACGTCCACGACATATTTAAATGAAAATATTTTAACACAACTCTTGAATAAAATCATAAGAATTGAATGTAAAAGTTTATATATTAATGATTAACAATTGTAATAGTTATTAAAATAAATAAAAATAGTAATTGCTGCAAATTGTGTTCCACCTATTGAACTTAATCATGAAATAGAAATTCCCGTTGGATCATATAAATTAAGTGATATATCAGAGTTCAAAACAATGGAAGATGAAAACTTAAATAAAACTGAGTTTCTTAATATTTCGGCAAATTATACCACATTACAAACGGAAATTCTAAGCGAAATAGATACAATATAATTAAGCAAACTGGAAAGAAATATTGTTCAGATAGGACGATAGATATAACAAAAATGAATTCAATGTGTGTTGAATGTAATATAAGTTAACAACGGATAATTTCACACGGTGTCCAGTAAGAACAACAGGAAGCACTGCAACACCTGATAAGAAGCGCAGCAAAATGCTGACTTAGTGACTGCCCCCATTCCTGCACGTCCCGATCAGCAAAATTCCAAGAAGAATTGCCCAACGGGACAACTACGTCGCCAGCGATAACGCTGTCAACGCCGCTGCCGCTAAGTCACAGCTTGTTGGAGAAAGATTTGATTTAAGTCCAATCAGTTGCAAATTAATTTCCAATAATGAACGAAATCGCCTTACGAATTATATTTTTTTATTCGTTTTAACTAACCATTAAATTAACTTATATAAATGACACATCAGCACATACGCTACATCAGTTTGCACTTACCGTTGGCCCAGGATACAAAATAACAGAAGGACCAATCTCTCTGACTGACTGACTGATTGGTGATCAAGGCTAGGAGCTAGGAAGCTGAAATTTTCACCGTAGTTACCTTATGTGATGAAGGTGCACTTTGAGACGGGGTTTCGGAAATCGCAAAAAATCGTTTTCAAAGATCTTCGTTCAAATGCATTTGAGGAGTGTTTCACACTTTTCGAAAAATCCATTACTCTTTGCTGGAAATGGGGGTGAAAGATTTGGTGGGTGACGTTTCGCGCTCAAATTCATTTCCAAAGATCTATATGAAAAATCATTTGATACGTGTTTCACATTTTTCGCAGAATCAAAACCTTTTCGGTATAATGTGCGATTCTTAGACTTTTTGCTGAAGTTTTAAATTTCGTCCGATTTGCTTCAAACTTATTTTCAGCGCTCTACATAAGAACTTAATAAATTCGTGTTTCAGCGCTTGGGAAATTCCACCCGCAACAGTGGTAAATTGGCCGAAAACGTTTGTACGAAAGTTGTATGTTTACCGTTCGATCAGTTTCAAAATCATTTTCAAAGTTTTTTGAAAACATTTATTTGATAACACACGTGCTACGGGCAAGGCAGAGTTATACCCGCTAGTCATATATACATATATGTGGGAACCCTAGAAGGCGAGCGACAGAGAACAACGCGCAGCGGTCGTTCTTTCTGATCGCTCTCTCTTCGCTCATTTGTAGCTTTGCAGTTTTGCGTCAAAGAGCAGGCTGCGCATCGCGAAAAGAAAAGCGGACACTTTGCATTTGGTAGTTGACTGAAGAACTCGTCGTCCGTAGAATAGTTGAAGTTTTAATTATAACTAAAACCATCCCATAATAACTTAAAAATAATATTAATCAATCATCTTATAATATTAAACATATTTGTAAAAGTTAACCACTTTGAAACAAATTATAATAAGAAACTTTGTAATTCTATAGTAATAAAGAACCTACAAATTGGGGGCTCGTCCGGGATTGTATCCAAGTTACAATTAAAACAATGAGACAAAGTGAGTGAATTTAAAAGGAAAACATCATCGTAAAGGTCGATATAAAAGACGTGTAAAGTTGGAGAAACAGAGTGCAAAGTAAAGTGTGAGCGAAATAGCAACAGACGCTCAGTGAAACGTTATTCCAAAAAATAAATTTCTGGTGAAATCCGGACTTTGTGTGTATGCATCGCCAAAAGCGAAGCAGACAGAAAGAACGAGAAGAGAGAAGTGCAAAGTAAAGTGTGAGCGAAATAGCAACAGACGCTCAGTGAAACGTTATTCCAAAAAATAAATTTCTGGTGAAATCCGGACTTTGTGTGTATGCATCGCCAAAAGCGAAGCAGACAGAAAGAACGAGAAGAGAGAAGTGCAAAGTAAAGTGTGAGCGAAATAGCAACAGACGCTCAGTGAAACGTTATTCCAAAAAATAAATTTCTGGTGAAATCCGGACTTTGTGTGTATGCATCGCCAAAAGCGAAGCAGACAGAAAGAACGAGAAGAGAGAAGAGTTGGCGTTTTGCTGTTACGCAGGCAGATGAGCAAGTGCGTAAGGAAAACCAAAACGATCAAAGCAGCTGGTCATCTATGAGGAACGCAGGCAAGTTGGCTAAGGCGTGAAATAGACAGCAGCAATTTCTTGGTACGCTGGCAAGGTGGTCGAGCGTAATAGAAGGCTGGAGAAGAGTTGGCGTTTTGCTGTTACGCAGGCAGATGAGCCGGTGCGTAAGGAAAACCAAAACGATCAAAGCAGCTGGTCATCTATGAGGAACGCAGGCAAGTTGGCTAAGGCGTGAAATAGACAGCAGCAATTTTTTGGTACGCTGGCAAGGTGGTCGGGCGTAATAGAAGGCTGGAGAAGAGTTGGCGTTTTGCTGTTACGCAGGCAGATGAGCCGGTGCGTAAGGGAAACCAAAACGATCAAAGCAGCTGGTCATCTATGAGGAACGCAGGCAAGTTGGCTAAGGCGTGAAATAGACAGCAGCAATTTCTTGGTACGCTGGCAAGGTGGTCGAGCGTAATAGAAGGCTGGAGCAGAGTTGGTATTAGCAGTTACGCAGGCAGAGGAGCCAGTGCGTAGCGACAGAGTCCTTCGTGGGAGTGTTGGGAAGCGTTCAAATCGTGGGGTGAGCTGCAGCAGCGCTGCAAAATAAAATTTTACTATTTGTGCTGACCTTAGCAAGTGGTGTATCTTGCGAAGACAGATCGTACATTATTAACTAAGAAATTTAGTCACGGACGGTGACACGAAACACGGAAGAAAATTGAAATTATTTGTTGGCATAATTGTTTTATGTACATTTTGATAACAGCTGAGAACAAATTCAAAAATAAACGGCCCTTAGCGCTGTTAAACTCAAGATACAAAAGAGAGAGTCCGTCGAGGCTGTTAAACGTAAGCTACAAAAGAGAGCAGCCGCTGTTATAACTAATTAACATAGGACAAACTGAAGCTGTTGTGCTGAAATTTACATGTAAGAATATAAAATCTGAAAATAGTAAATAAGAATAATTTGAAAACCTAAAATCTAAGTAACCGTGTGACAATTTTGTGAGATGGAGAGAAACGAGATTCTAAGTCTTCGTGTCGATCAATTACGCGAAAAATTAACAGATTTGCAATTGAGTACTGCAGGACGCAAAGCTGAACTGCAAGCAAGACTATTTGAACATTATGGCATGGAAATAGAAGAAGAGGGTTCAGGTGATGATACGTCGGTTAATACAGCACCTTTGATGCAGAGTCCAGAAAGAGCTAGGTCGTGGTTTACGCTTAAAGATGTTGAGGGTAGCGTGTATAAATTTGATGGGTCGAGTTTGAGAGATATTGAACAGTGGGTGAGTGAGTTAGAAGAATGCGCTGTAACAGTACAGTGGAGCGACTTACAGTTATTTATCTATGCCAAACAGTTGCTTGAGGGTGCCGCTAAATCATTTATTCGTAGTCAGCGGGGTATTAATAACTGGGAAGCGCTAAAGAACGCATTGAAAAATGAATTTGAGGTAAGATTGTCATCAGCAGAAGTTCATAGACGTTTGGGAAAGCGACAGCAGAAAAAGGGCGAGACATTGTTAGAATTTTTATATGCGTTGATGGAAATAGCAAAATCTATCGATCTCGAGGACGAGAGTTTGATTGACTATTTTATAGAAGGTATACCGGATTCTAAAACTAGAAAATCGCTATTGTATCAAGCTCGAACAATCAAACAGTTGAAAGCTCAGATAGAAACCTATCAGAAAGTTCGTGGTTCTTGCGCACCGCCCAGTAAACCTGGATCGACAATTGCAAAAAGAGAGCCTACCGTGGGTCAATATTTTCAAGCCAACAAAAGCCGTAAATGTTTTAAATGTGGTGCCGACTCACATGTAATAAAGGACTGTCCCAAAAATACTTTTTCTTGTTTTAAATGTGGTAAGCCAGGACACCGTGCCGTGCAGTGTAATGGTGAGAGCCAATATAAACAAGAAAAATCGACGAATGTTGTCCGAGACGAAAAGTGGATGTTAAAGTCATTAAGCACATTCACTTCTTCTGGCTTAGAATTAAAAGATGTCGTTTGTGGCGCAGTGATTTGCAAAGGTTTAGTGGATACCGGAGCGGACCTGTGTCTTATGCGTAGGTGTATATATCGGAAGTTAGGAATCAGACAGTTAACCGGATGTTCTAAGACTCTAACGGGTATAGCTGACAGCCAAATTCTGACGTTTGGAAGCTTTATAATACCCGTCAAGATTGATTACATGCAAATGGAAATCGAATTTCATGTCGTACCAGATGAAGATATAAGTTTCGAAGCAATTCTTGGCAGAACCATTTTGGATTATGTTGACTTGCAAGTGACTAAAAACGGGACTTTATTAAAACCGAAAGCTGATGCAGAAAATAAAATGATCAGCGCTGACAATAGTTCTTGTCTTGAACTGTTTCATGAGTTTGAAAGTATGTGCATGTTAGCTGGGGACCTAGAGGCGGCTACGATCGAATTAGATGTTTCACATTTGAGTAAGTTGCAACAAAAAGAGGTTAAGCGACTAGTACATTCGTATAAACCAATCAGAAATCCAAGCTCTCCAATTGAGATGAAGATTCTTTTAACAGACGAGCTGCCAGTATTTCAGCATCCGAGACGTATAGCCGTGTGTGATCAGAAAATTGTTGATGAGCAAGTGAAAGAATGGCTAGCGGAGAAAATTATCAAGCCCAGTATGTCAGAGTACGCCTCACCAGTTGTTTTAGTGGCCAAAAAGAATGGCAAAAAGCGTTTGTGCTGCGACTACCGTAAGCTAAACGAAAAGGTGATTCGTGATAATTTTCCTATGCCTCATATGGATACTGTAATTGAGAAGCTGCAAGGTGCGTCAAATTTCACTACACTAGATTTGACAAATGGATTTTTCCATGTACCAGTTGAAAAAGGCTCGCAAAAATATACTTCATTTGTGACTCAAAATGGGCAGTATGAATTTTTATACGTGCCTTTCGGAATTTCAAACTCTCCAGCAGTGTTTACTAGATTTATAATGGCAGTTATGCGAGAATTAATCCAAAATAATGATGCGGTCGTTTATATGGACGACGTCATAATTCCGAGCAGCAATGTTGAAGAGGGCCTGGTGAAGCTCAAAAGAGTGTTGCAAGTTGCAGGAAAGAATGGTCTACGCATAAATTGGTCGAAGTGTCAACTGTTGCAAGGGAAAGTTAGCTTCTTAGGGTATATAGTGCAAAAGGGCACTATAACTCCGAGCAAGGAAAAGACCCAGGCTGTTGCAAATTTTCCGATACCCCGGGATAAAAGGGATATTCAGCGATTTTTGGGGCTGACATCCTATTTTCGTAGGTTTGTAGAGGGGTACGCAGTAATTGCAAAACCGTTGTCCGACATTTTGCGAAAGGATGCAATGTTTGAATTTAAAGACTTGCAGCATGTCGCATTTGAGCAATTGAAAGCAGATTTGACCAGTGGACCTGTATTAAAATTGTATAGTCCTAAGTTACAAACGGAAATTCACACGGATGCTAGCAAGTTTGGTTTTGGTGGAGTATTGTTGCAGAAAGACCCAGAAGACTGTTTGTTTCATCCTGTTCAGTATATGAGCCGTAAGACAAATGCAGCTGAAGAAAAGTACGATTCATACGAATTAGAAGTTCTTGCCGTCATGTCTGCTCTAATAAAATGGCGTGTGTACGTATTAGGCATAAAGTTTAAAATCATAACCGATTGTAATGCGTTTACAATGACGATGAGGAAAAAAGAAGTGCCTTTGCGTGTAGCCAGATGGGCAATGTACTTACAAGACTTCGACTATGAAATTGAGCATCGTTCGGGTTCCAAAATGCGTCATGTTGACGCCTTGAGCCGTGTTTCCTGCTATGTGTTGACCGATAGCTTGGTACATCGTTTGAGAGAAGCACAGTTGGGGGATGAATGGACAAAGATAATTCGCCAAATTGTTGAGGAAAAGGGGTATGAAGATTTCTACATTGAAAACAAAATCTTGTATAAAGACCCAAATCGGGAGTTAATTGTTGTGCCTTGTCAAATGGAAACGGAAATCATTCGTATTGCACACAAGCAGGGTCATTTTTCCGCTAAAAAGACTCAGGATCTCGTGGAGAAAAACTATTTCATACCAAAACTAAAGGAGAAGGTGGCCCGAACTGTAGATAGTTGCATAGAATGCATTATTATGAATGCTAAAACTGGGAAAAGGGAAGGATTTCTGACCCCGATAGATAAGGGAGACAGACCATTGTGTACTTATCATATCGATCACGTAGGGCCAATGGAGCTAACCAGCAAACGTTATAACCACATTCTAGTGGTGGTAGATGGGTTCTCCAAATTTGTGTGGTTGTACCCCACCCGCAGCACTGGTGTTGATGAAGTTTTAAATTGCTTAGAAAGGCAATCTGTCCTGTTTGGAAATCCAGAGCGAATCGTTTCTGATAGAGGTACTGCATTTACGTCACATCTTTTTAGAGACTGTTGCAAGAAACAAAGCATAGCGCATCTACTTATAGCTACCGGAGTACCGCGAGGAAATGGTCAGGTGGAGCGAATGCATAAAATAGTCGTGCCAATGCTTTCTAAGTTAAGCTATGATAGTCCTGGCAGTTGGCATAAACATTTGGGAAGAGTTCAGCAATTGATCAACCGGACTGCCCCAAGGAGCACAAAGGTATCCCCTTTCAATATTCTAACAGGTCTGGAAATGCGTATACCAGACGATCTAGAGTTAAATAAACTAGTGAAAGAAAGTTTGATCGACGAGTTGGAAGACGAACGAAGGGTAACGCGTGAGCAGGCGCGGGAAAATATCCAAAATTTGCAAGGTGAAAACAGAAGGCAATTTGATCTAAAAAGGAAAAAGGATATTCAGTACA
Organism: Drosophila lacicola; assembly: GCA_035045355.1. Lineage (NCBI taxonomy): Eukaryota > Metazoa > Arthropoda > Insecta > Diptera > Drosophilidae > Drosophila > Drosophila lacicola. Next base: position 90,702 of record JAWNPB010000245.1, read on the forward strand.
AAATAAACGATTTAGTAGCTATAAAGCGCACTCAGTATGGTACGGGATTAAAATTAAAGGGAAAATTTTTGGGGCCATATAAGGTGGTGGGCGTTAAGACTCATGGTAGATATGAAGTCGAGAAACTAGGCAGTGGAGAAGGACCGTGTAAGACAACAACAGTTTCAGAGTATATGAAGATGTGGGATTCCTTCGGGTCGAAGGACGTGTCAGGAGGGCCGAATGTGGGAACCCTAGAAGGCGAGCGACAGAGAACAACGCGCAGCGGTCGTTCTTTCTGATCGCTCTCTCTTCGCTCATTTGTAGCTTTGCAGTTTTGCGTCAAAGAGCAGGCTGCGCATCGCGAAAAGAAAAGCGGACACTTTGCATTTGGTAGTTGACTGAAGAACTCGTCGTCCGTAGAATAGTTGAAGTTTTAATTATAACTAAAACCATCCCATAATAACTTAAAAATAATATTAATCAATCATCTTATAATATTAAACATATTTGTAAAAGTTAACCACTTTGAAACAAATTATAATAAGAAACTTTGTAATTCTATAGTAATAAAGAACCTACATATACTAGCCATAAAAACATTATAAATAAATAAACGCATTTACATTAAGAGTTGGCGACCAAAACGGTGACTTAATAAATATTGTGGTAGGAGGATAACGATTAGAGTGCATTTTCAATCATTGAAATAATAAAACTCAATTCCATAACACTTTATCACTCGCTCTTTCACCATAGATTGGACCGTTTCAAAAGTCATCTGGCGAACAACATCTAAATATCAAAAAAGGACAAATAAAAAAAGAGGTAGCTATTTGTAATCAGCAATTTCTACACAATTTAGGTTTTCAATTAAAATGAGTTATCTAATGTGTCTTGGAAAAGGCAACGATTGATAATTCAAACCAAAAAACCGAAGGCAGTGTTAAACCATTGAAAAAAATATCTCTGGTTCGCGACAAGCGCACTGTTCTATGTTCTGTGCGCACATTAATGCAATACATACATATGTATGTTTGTAGATATCGGTGTTTTTTGTGAAGCTATTCAGTGAGAATGAGATGCACAAAAGTGCACAAAGCAATGAGTGAGAGCGAGACATACTGCACATGTATACACACATATGTATCTGGGCTGTCAGGAACTCTAAACAAAAGAACATCAGCAGCAGCGACGTTGTGCACTGAGCGAGATACGGCGTGGTACTGATTGTCCAGCTCTCGAGGCTCGGCATTCGGCTGCCACTCTCAGCAGTCTTACTCTCTCTGGGCATAACAAAACGGTCGCAAGCACTCATGGGGCTCACTTGCATAAGAATGCTGAATTCGACCACTCCAATTTGGTTAGAAAAGTAATGTAAAACAAGTAAGAGGACCTAGTCGGCAGTTTCCGACTAGGGGATACCCTAAGCCATCTTCTACCAACATCAAATGCAGCTGGCTATGGTCTGCTTAAGTAGTAATAAAAGAAAATGTAAAACAAGTAACACTACCAGCACCAAATGCGGTACGAGCTCGTTTGCTTTAGCAGTAATAGAAATAAATTCACAAAAAAAAATATAGATCCCTCAATAGGACACAAACTCCTAACAGACCGCACTACTTGCAACCACCTCTAATCAACAGCCACACCAACAAATGAGTCTCAATGAGGAATTTTATTTATGAATTTAAATAACAGCACAGTAAGCAATATAATCGCAATTACAGAGAATTTTTCAATGTTTTTTCAATTCAATAAAGACGCGCACGTATGTGTGTGTGAACATGTATACAGAAATTCTTGTTATATTGACAGGAACACGTTTGCTTGAATAACTTTTGAGTTTCTTACTTGTCCCGTTTTCAAGCAATCGACATTAAAATATTGTTTTTTGAGAAAATCTTGTAAGTTCTAAGAGCTAGAGTCACAAACTTTGACATGTAGCTTCTTAAACAGTCAATACATGTCAAATATCTTTTATTTTATAGCTATTGTCCAGATATACCCTGATTGCCAACAACACTGTGCGGTTAGCTTGCTCTGCCGCATTACTCTGTGGCGCGCAGACTGCGGTGCGCATATGAGAGATGCCGAACGCTTCAATCATACGTGAACTTCGTGAAATTATCGACTACAAGGAATATCCACATAGAAAAGGGTTTAAGTACAAGCAAAACAAACATAGTCAATGTGGCGTACAAATTTTAAAATGCAGTCTGGTATATACATATTTCATATATGAAATAAGGCTGTTATTGTCGAAGGTACCCGGAGAAATTCGCCTTGTATTCATCACTTGATATGTTCTGAAAAGTACCCCTGCATGAATTTGCCGAACATCAGTCGTTGAAAAACATGAGTTTTTTTTTTTTTTTGAACCCTCTTCTTCCAACAGGCGATAGCTAAAAATGGAAAGACACATGATATATATATACTATTCTAGAAGCTACATGTCAAGTTTGGTGACTCTAGCTCTTATTATTTACCAAAATTGCTCAAAAAACAGGATTTCGATATCGATTTTTATCGATTACTTGGAAAAGGGGCAAGTTATCGAATATCGGAAACAAACTCGATCTGCGCGGGGACTAGGAGAACCTATAGCTAAAATTTCAAGACTCTAGCTTTTATAGGTTCTGAGATCCTTTCGTTCATACCCACGGATAGACGGACATGGCTAGATCCACTCGGCTATTGATGCTGATCAAGAATATATATACTTTATGGGGTCGGAGATGCTTCCTTCTGCCTGTTACATACATTTGCACAAATACATTATACCCTTTTTAACCATTTTTAATGCGTTCAGGGTATAAAAACCGGCTTTCGTTGGAGTCGTTGTCGGAGTGGACCGGTTCGGCGAATATTCTATGTCATGATATGCTATCTTATTTACATTGAACCACTGTAACATATATTGGAAGATGGAGGAAAATTTTAAATCTAAAATTTGGACTATATGTATGTATGTATACAAGGGCGCCTGCATGCTAGTTTAACGAATACATTCAGGCATATAAATTACGACTAGCCAATTAGAAATAACAAATCTTTGAAAATGTATACAAATTGCATAATGGTTGTAGGCAGTATAAAGCGTCTCTAACCCCATTAAATATAGGGCGTGCGCGATTTGCTCTGAAACCAAGAAGGAAGCCTTTTGCTTTCCAAACGACCGTTCACTTAGATGCACTTAGTTCGTTGCTCTCGCTTACTAGCATCCACAGAATGGCTTCGTAGCTATATCGACGTGCTGTGCCAGTGCATCAACGCAAGAGGCTGTGATACAGTCACCTGACAATATCGACACTTTTGCCCTGTTGCCAATTGAGCTACTTCAGGTAGGAGGTAGAAATCAACAAGCAACATCATCAGCGAGAAAGTGACCGGGTGTTAACACCATCTCAGGATCATTCGAAATAGGACATTGAATTAAGACAAGAATCAGCTTTTGCTAACACGGTCGCAATTTAAGGTTAACACGCTCTCCAATGATTCTCCTGAGATAATACTTACTTTACACCAAAGTGTGAAGCTGATGGAGGGTTGTAATGCCAAGTGATTATTTTATTCTGCAGTGTCTGCGCGATCAATCTTGAAATGTACGAGTAGTATGCCTCCCTATTAGCTTGTAGTTTTCTCTAGGCTCCAACAAAGTTGGTCTACAATCGCTATAAATATCTTAACATAGACCACGTCTGCCTATGAATCGATGTAAGGCTCCTAAAAATGCATCTGACGTTAGATCTCCAAATGGCTCTAAGTATATGGCCTTGGTCACCAAACATATAAATACGGCAACATATCCCTTTTGTGCTACACGTCCTCTTCCTTTTGATGGCGAAATATTAATAGGTCCAGTATAGTCAACTCCGGCAGATAAGAAAGCTCTTGAGGCCGCACACGCACCGCTAGTAAATTTCCCATTTGTTGACTTGAAAACTGAGGCTTTATTTAAAAACATGTGGTACATTTATGTATACCAAAACGAACTGCGTTACGCCCATTGATGATCCAAAATTTCTTTCTTATATAATTGAGCATGAGAGATGAGTCTCTATGCAAGGTACAAGCATGACTATGATTTACGACAAGACTCGTAAAATAATGTTAATAGGGTGATATACATATAAATATGTTTATCATTTACTGGCAACAAGGCATCCCACAATCTTTTTCCGCGCCGTTAAATCATAATATGCGTTGAGAGGTAATAAACTTCTATCTCTTGGGACCGGCTTGCTAGAAGAGAGTGCTTTCCATTCCCTTTCAAAATAGTCCTTCTGCATCGTTTGTATTACTTCTCTGAAGCTCTCTTCTAATTCATATGCGACAGTTTCGAATAAAACGTTTAATATATGCCATTACCCAAAGAAGTCGTGTATACGATGAATATTGACCTACGAGCATGCCTAGCTTGCAGCTCTTCCAATTATATCTTGTCGCAAGCCAAGCTTCTTGTTTCAATACTCACATGTGAGAGTGACTGTTGATCAATGTTATTGCAAGGCCATCCTTCTTCCGGCCCTTGTAACCACTGCGGTCCATGGCACCACAATTCACATGACGTCATCTTATATACGCCAGTTGCCCGACTCAGATGCTCGGCAGATTTATCATTCCAGAGAACATATCTCCATTGTTAACTATTAAGCATGCATACTTCTCGATGTGATCGTTCTTATCGGGTTTCCATAATATGCGCTGATACTGGGCATCGTCTCTTGGAATATTGATGCACCTGTACATTTTCTCTACATCAGCCATAAACACGAATCTTAGACCACGGCCAATTGAGAATAACTTCATGTAGCTGCAGTGTAATTGGCCCAATTGCTAAAATGTCATTCAATGACTTCCCATTACTTGTCTTGCTCGAGCCGTCGAACACGAACGTCGTAGTTGATGATGTTTCCTTTATAACTAGGTGATGCGGTAGATAACAATGTTGAACTCCTCCTTCAGATGATGATTGCATGATGTTATAAACCTTAGGCGTAACCCGTTCCATTTGGCCCAGCTCCAGATACTCATTAATGGTGTGACAATCTGCTTCTTTTAACTTGGGGTCTGCACGCAGGCGCCTGTCCAGATAATCTAATCGCTACAGTGAGTTACGATATGACGAACCAATCACCATAGTTTGGTCCAGATGGGACAAAAAGGGTAGACGTATATTTTCGCGAAGATAAGCGACGATGAGTATTGACAAAGAAGTCCTCGCACCACCTCTCCTCCGCTGAGAGACATGGAGACTCATTGTCAAATTGCTCTAGTTTTTTGTAGATACTTGCTGTGCACTTGAATCCATTTTTCTTGTGGCACCGTTTCTAGCGCATCCATTTGACCACCCGTTCTATCCAGGTGGATTAGAGTAGCTGCTTGATGATTCGGACTAAGACACTTGAAACATAACCGATGTTTCAATACAATTGCCTTACGATCCGACGCACACATTTCCTTGAACACATTACAAGTTCCAATGGGGTGCTCCTCCTTGCCGCAGACGACGCATATATCCGCTTGTCAAGTAATAAATGAAGCTTTTGTGTGTCTTTGGCTTGCACGTAAATATGGCTTACGCCTTGCTTTTTATGCCTGCGGCTATCTATTGGCTGCGTTTCCTCGCAATTTCCCGACAATGCCGTAATTATCGTTTGATATTGGTACTCGAGGTAAACACAAAGCTCATCAAATGTCGGTAAATCTGTCGCCGACGCTAATGCACGTTCCCAATCTACTCTAATTGCTTAGCCTTTTCATCATATAATATACCATAAATTGAGATTGCAGCTTTATATCAACTCCAGCTTTCTCCAACGAATTCACACATGAGCGGCAGGTCTGCACAAACCGCCTTAGTCACTCGGCGTTTCCATATTGAACTGCTAATTGATGATCAAAAACATCCATGATTTCTCCAACGAGGCCAACAGTGCAGTTTGCTCAAAAGTTAAATACATAAGGTTTTCGGCCATTCTGATCACCTAACCTAACACGTTAATGTCAAATTGCACTCACCCTTTCAATTAAGTCGCACTGCTTTTAGCAATCACAATCCAGTGTCCAATCCCAAACTCCTACGTCCAATCGCCAAAAATCATTCCTCACAGGAGGCACCAAAAAGATGTTGGATATCGGCTGCGCCATGTGCGGAGCCCCAAACTGCCCGTAGATATGATGCGGCCTGCGGCGTGGTTACTAACCGAGGCGGCCAAGCTGTTTTTGCACAATTGTTGCGAATGTTGAGATTTAGAAAAAGAGTCCCAGTTTACGAGCGGGGTTATTCATTTTAAAAGACTTCAACTTTTATTGAATTTAACCTAACTTTTATATTAATTAAACTGACCTACACAGAGCATACGTCCGGTGACTTGGACTGACGCTCACAGACTTCGACATTTGTCGCAAATTCCGCTGTTACTCGGCTAGCAAATTCAAAGCTCAATAGAAAAATACAAAATACAAGAAAGTAAGATAACTTAAAGTAACAGTACTTAAAGCTCTTGAGAGAGCCACTAAATTCCACTCAACCGTGATAGCGCGCGATCCATTGAGTGGTAAGACATCACTCAATGCAGCTGATCTAAGCACAGATGCATTTTTCGTTAATCGCTCTTTTCATGCGCTCTCTTATAATATACCCTCTTCGGCCGTCGCGATTGCTCTTGCGTTTAGCTGTAGCCCAAATATTCTCCCCCCTTTGATGATTGCAGTTTAGAGAGATTTAGAGTCACAACTTTAACTAATCCATCTGCACCAGTGTGAGTGATTGTAATTTGACAGTTTCTTCACCGATGCATTAAGCTGAATTGAGGTACCTCAGGTGTAGGAGGCGGCAAGAGCCCATCACCAGTGAGAAAGTGACCGGGGGTTAACACCATCTCAGGATAATTCGAAATAGGACATAGGGGACATTAAATTAAGACAAGACTCAATTTGTGCTAACACGCAATTTCCTCAAAGGTTAACACTCGATCTCCAATGGTTCTCTTGATATGCTTCCCATAATCCACCGAAGTGTGGAGCTGATGGAGGGTTGAAATACCAAGTGATTCCCTTATTCAGTAATTTTGGCGCGATCAATCTTGAAATGTACGAATAGTATGCCTCCCTGTCAGCTCCAACAAAGTTTGTACCACAGTCACTATAAATATCTGTATATAGACCACGTCTGCCAATGAATCGATGTAAGGCTCCTAAAAACGCATCTGACGTTAAATCTCCAACTGGCTCTAAATGTATGGCCTTGGTCACCGAACATATAAACAAGGCAACGTATTCCTTTTGTGCTACACGTCCTCTGATGCTCAAAAGCAGCTGCGTTTATCTTAGTCGCGCAGTCATTTTCGCTACATATAAGCGAACCGACATTTTTTCTTTTTCTATGAGGTATAGTGTTAGTTTTTTTATATACTCTGCAGAAATTAATATTGTGAACGCCATGGGCCTAGTTAATTCGCCTTAAGCGCATAAGTTAAATATTGCGATAGTTATGTGTGAGTTTTTTTTCTTTTTCGGCAAAAGAACGTAACCGCATAGTTAAAATTTTACTTCCTTCTTTTTATCTTTAACTCCGTTTTTTTGCCTTGCCCTACGTATTCTTTCCATTGGTCTATATTCTTTACTCTCCTTCTGTCCTTTCATGCTCCGAAATTCGGATCGCCATATTTCTGGTGAGAGCCAATGTTTTAAGTTTTTCAAAAAGCAACATATGAAGAGAAAGAGTCACAAGTCACATGAAGTTAAAGAAAAAAGTTTTTGTCTAGTGCCTTCTTTTTTTCTGTGCAATTCGAAGTGCATTGTTTTTACAGCAGATCAGCGCACATTACATCGATGGAAGCGCTTTCGGAGATGGAGTGAATGCACGTAAGTGAAGTAAAACTCTTAAATTTTTATTTTATGCACTTCAATTTTATGAGTTTAAGAGAATGGCTGAATAAAAAGAAAAAAAATGTGAATAATCTAAAGCCCCGTTAAAGCGCAAACGAATCGTTAAAGAGAAAATATTAAGAGATCAATCTAGTTGAATTGAGCTTACATTACCTTTTTAACAGAATTAATATATTTCTGCCGAACAACATTTTTTTTTATCAATTTTGTCATATATTAACTCAGAACCTCACCTAATGAGAAATTTTTTTTTTTTATTTGTTTATTGTATTGAATCAAAAATAGCATACATTTTTATTACAACACAGTTGGCTTAGGTGATATTACGCCAAGCCTGGTTGGGTCCTCAGGCCTTATCGTGGACAAATGTCAAAGGCGGCTTTTTGAGTAAGGCTGGGCTCTGGGGCGTCTCCTATGTCGTGGTTGGAGGAGGTCCTTGAAAGATCTTCTCTTGAGCCTCCTGACTACACACCTCCCAGTGAGGTCTCTTGCTAGCCGGCTGCAGTGTCGCTGCAAGCGTTCGCTGTACCGGTTGGCGAACGCTCCGACTTGGCTGTCTATGGTCTCCATTTAGAGGTCTCTGTGCAAGGTAAAATTTCTGACGTACCAGTCAGCACCCGTAATTCGGCGCAAGGCCAAGTTTTGGAGTGTCTGAATCCGTCTTCGATTTGTCCGAGATGCAATGCCCCAAACCTGAATACCGTATCTCCAAGTTGGTGCCACCACGACGTTGTAAACTGCCCGTTTGCAGCGAAGTGGCAATGGGCTGTTGGGGTTTAGTAGCCAGTTCGCCTTGACCATCTTATAGCGGCACTGCTTAAGAAGGCCGTCGATGTGCGCCCGAAAACTAAGCCTCTTATCCAGTACAATTCCAAGATACTTGGTGCTTCTGCCAGGGTGGAGGGGGCTACCGTCTATCCAGACTGCTGGAGCCTTGCCACGCCTCAGTGTGTAGTTGACCGCCTGGCATTTGGAGGCATTGAGCTTGATGTTCCACCTGCGTGTCCAGCTCTCAAGCAAGTGAATGTATTCCTGGGCACCGTCAGTGGCTTCGTACTCGCAGTGGGCTGAGTAAAATATTGCCACGTCATCGGCAAATGTAGCCATCAAGTATTTGGCTGGGGTGGCAAACTCGTGTAGTTCATCCGGAGTGGGGATGTCTGCCGTGTACAAGTTGTAGAGAAAGGGGCCCAGTACGCTGCCTTGGGGGACACCCGCCTTCATTTTGCGGGCAGGAGAGATTGCTGCTCTAACTTTGACTTCGAACTTTCGCTCCATTAGATAAGAGCGCAGAAGTAGAAAGAAGGGGCGGGAAGACTCATCTTGATTTTCTGGAGCAATCCATCAATCCAGACTCGGTCAAAGGCCTGCTTAACGTCTACAAAGACTCCATAGCAGTAGTCTTTGTCGTCGTAAGCCTTAAGAATATGGTTAATCACTCTGTGAACCTGTTCGACAGCGCCATGCCCTCCCGTGCTTCCAAATTGGTGTTCAGGAAGGATGGCCATGTGATCCATAAGCCTTGAAAGTCGGGCGACAATCAGTCTTTCCCAGACCTTCGACAAGGAAGGCAGGAGACTGATCGGCCGATATGACTCAGGGTCATATTCCGGCTTGCCCGACTTATGGATCATATGGATCCTCGCTAACTTCCACTGGACAGGGAAGTGTTGCGTCCTTAATATGGCGTTGAAGATCAACGTTATAAAAAGGAGCGCGCGCATTGGTAGGGCCTTCAGAGTGGTGTGGCATATTCCATCATGGCCCGGTGCTTTAGCCCTGGGAAGGACTTTGACGACGTTGATCACCTCCTCCACGCGGATGGGGCCGATAGGTGGTGACATCTGTAGTAGTGTCTCCAACGCTCCAGATTGAAGGGAGTAAACCGTTCCTCCAGGTGGCTGGCGAAGGTATCAGCTTGCTCTTCGTCTGTAAGGCAGTATTTACCATTGTGGCGAAGAAGGGGAACGGTTCTCCAGGGTTGGCGCTTTAGGTTTTTAGTTGCTCGCCAGAGCGAGTATCCTGAGTCATGGGTATAGTCCATGCTCTCCAACCTTCTAGAGAAGGATGCGTCTTTGTGTCTGCGAAGGGCCTCCTTGAGTAGCCGCTCCGCTCTTCGCCACTCCGCCTTGTCCCACGGACGCTGTGTCGTCTGGAACCTGCGTCTGCTCCGCCTTTTGATCCTGAGCAGGTTAGCTATGTCTGCGGGCAGCCCGTTGCCAGCATTGTCCAGTCGCCTGACAACTGGTGGGGAGGTGGCTTCGGCTGCTGCTGCGCGAATCTTTGCGTTAAGCAGCTCGATGGCGTCCTCTACATCCCGTCCAGTGCAGATTTCGGTGTTGAGATGAATACTTTCACTCATCTGTCTGTGGAAGACACCGAGATCAGTGCGTGCGTTGATCATCCTCGGTATTGCGCTGACCACCCTGGCCCTGCTCTCCAGGGTAACTATCAGGGCCAGGTGGTCGCTGGGGAGATCACAATCGTCAGCGATTGAGAGAGATGGCGAAGTCTATACAAGACGGAGTGCCTCTGCTGCCGTACGGGTATCTTGTGGGAGAACCTGTGGCCAGTACTTTCGCTTGACGGTGCGCTAGGCTGCTAGCTAGTTGAAGGCCGCGCGCATTGCTGTTATTTGCGCCCCACAGCCAGTGATGTGCATTTCAGTCGCCTCCCACCAGATATCTGCTTCCAGCAGAGTTGAGTATGACGTTGAAGTCGTCAGTCGACGTCTGCTCATTTGGTCTGCAATAGACTGCTCCAAAGTCCACGTTACCAGCATCAGTGGAGACTTTCACAGTCGAGTATTGGTAAACACGGTTAGTAATACTCAATTGCGGGATTGAACCAAGTTACTCCGGACGAGGACAGCGCAGCCACCGCTAGCTAAGCGATTTTGAGTCCAGAGTACAGGGTATGCCTCGAAGCCAAAGATTTTAGGAAAAGTTGGACCGTTGGTTCTAGTTTCTGACAGCAGAATTATTTCGATTGCTTGTTTTTGTACAAGGGCCTCAAGCTCTAGTACTTAACCTGAAATGCCATTGGCATTCCAGATGAGCGCCTTCAGTGGTGTGTTCATTTGGATAGTAAAGCGGTTAGAAGGGTAAGGATTTGCTGTTGCATACCCAAAACCTGCTGTTGCATTTCTGTCATCCTCTCGATAGCCCGGGTCATGTCCTTGATGGCAGAGGAAAGTCCTTCCCCGTTTCCAGTTATCTGATGTTGCTGTTGTTGCGCAGTCAGCCTCTCCTGTTGCTGTTCCCTCAGCAATCTATGTAGCCTAGCTTGCGCTGGTCCTTCTCGCTGGCTAGCGCTGGGGACGTTGTTCTTTTTGCTGAATGCAGCTAGTCCTCTTCTGGTGGCAGCGGCGTATGAAAGCCCTTCTACTTGTTGAGTGGGTGCTGTATGGGGGAAGACAACAGGTGTAGGCCCATGAACTTTATTGCTGCTGCTTCGGTTAGCTTTAGTCGGTGGGAGATTTTTCATTTTGGCGGGCTTTGGGGCTCCCGCACGCTTTGTATATTCGGTGAACCACTCGCAGCCCTTGGCAGGGTGGTTACCACCGCAGTGGACGCATGTTGCCGGTACTGAGTCGGGCCGTGTGAAATCAGCAGATCGATGATTGAGCCCGTATGTGGCCGTGTGCCCCATAGTCCTACCTAGGTTGGATTTGATGGTCAAGTTATCCGCTACTTCGGATAGTAGGAGCTATACGTCGTTGATGTCGCTGACCCGATTTAGTACGATGGGTGGTGGCTTCTTTCCTCCAGTGGGGGCATTGTTGTTGGCCATATTTTCGGGCACGGAGGAGCTGGTGCTGGTATGGGCTACAGCGTTGGGCTGGCTGTCGCCCCCAACCTGGGGAGTCGCTGAGGCATGCAAGTTATCTTCTTGCTCGGCCTCAGATTCGTCAGTAACCATGTCTTCGGCGTTATCGGGTGGGGCCAAGAGTGCAAATCTATTGGAAGCATCAGTGCCATCTGGGCAGGTGTCAGTTTTGTTCAGTTTTCGCCGCGCAGGGGTCCTGGGGTCCTGCTGTCTGAGACTTTGCGCTTGTCGTTAGTTTTTTTTGCCTGTGCTTGAATCATTCGAGCCGCAGCTGCGGCACGCGAATTGGGTTTGATGGCCTCTACTATTTGAACTAGGGCGTTAACGTGTCTAATTGTGCTAGCACCAGCAAGTGGGCTGCTGCCGGGGTCCTCGGATTCCATCAGAGGGTAGGAAGGGGAGACTGAAGTACTTCTTCCAGACATTAGCGCGGAGAATTTGTTAGCAGCTGCTGCTAAGCGGCTGTTAAGCATTGAGGTGCTCGGCGGCGTTGCGGCGTCAGCATTTAGTTGGCCTACCTCAGGCCTTATCGTGGACAAATGTCAAAGGCGGCTTTTTGAGTAAGGCTGGGCTCTGGGGCGTCTCCTATGTCGTGGTTGGAGGAGGTCCTTGAAAGATCTTCTCTTGAGCCTCCTGACTACACACCTCCCAGTGAGGTCTCTTGCTAGCCGGCTGCAGTGTCGCTGCAAGCGTTCGCTGTACCGGTTGGCGAACGCTCCGACTTGGCTGTCTATGGTCTCCATTTAGAGGTCTCTGTGCAAGGTAAAATTTCTGACGTACCAGTCAGCACCCGTAATTCGGCGCAAGGCCAAGTTTTGGAGTGTCTGAATCCGTCTTCGATTTGTCCGAGATGCAATGCCCCAAACCTGAATACCGTATCTCCAAGTTGGTGCCACCACGACGTTGTAAACTGCCCGTTTGCAGCGAAGTGGCAATGGGCTGTTGGGGTTTAGTAGCCAGTTCGCCTTGACCATCTTATAGCGGCACTGCTTAAGAAGGCCGTCGATGTGCGCCCGAAAACTAAGCCTCTTATCCAGTACAATTCCAAGATACTTGGTGCTTCTGCCAGGGTGGAGGGGGCTACCGTCTATCCAGACTGCTGGAGCCTTGCCACGCCTCAGTGTGTAGTTGACCGCCTGGCATTTGGAGGCATTGAGCTTGATGTTCCACCTGCGTGTCCAGCTCTCAAGCAAGTGAATGTATTCCTGGGCACCGTCAGTGGCTTCGTACTCGCAGTGGGCTGAGTAAAATATTGCCACGTCATCGGCAAATGTAGCCATCAAGTATTTGGCTGGGGTGGCAAACTCGTGTAGTTCATCCGGAGTGGGGATGTCTGCCGTGTACAAGTTGTAGAGAAAGGGGCCCAGTACGCTGCCTTGGGGGACACCCGCCTTCATTTTGCGGGCAGGAGAGATTGCTGCTCTAACTTTGACTTCGAACTTTCGCTCCATTAGATAAGAGCGCAGAAGTAGAAAGAAGGGGCGGGAAGACTCATCTTGATTTTCTGGAGCAATCCATCAATCCAGACTCGGTCAAAGGCCTGCTTAACGTCTACAAAGACTCCATAGCAGTAGTCTTTGTCGTCGTAAGCCTTAAGAATATGGTTAATCACTCTGTGAACCTGTTCGACAGCGCCATGCCCTCCCGTGCTTCCAAATTGGTGTTCAGGAAGGATGGCCATGTGATCCATAAGCCTTGAAAGTCGGGCGACAATCAGTCTTTCCCAGACCTTCGACAAGGAAGGCAGGAGACTGATCGGCCGATATGACTCAGGGTCATATTCCGGCTTGCCCGACTTATGGATCATATGGATCCTCGCTAACTTCCACTGGACAGGGAAGTGTTGCGTCCTTAATATGGCGTTGAAGATCAACGTTATAAAAAGGAGCGCGCGCATTGGTAGGGCCTTCAGAGTGGTGTGGCATATTCCATCATGGCCCGGTGCTTTAGCCCTGGGAAGGACTTTGACGACGTTGATCACCTCCTCCACGCGGATGGGGCCGATAGGTGGTGACATCTGTAGTAGTGTCTCCAACGCTCCAGATTGAAGGGAGTAAACCGTTCCTCCAGGTGGCTGGCGAAGGTATCAGCTTGCTCTTCGTCTGTAAGGCAGTATTTACCATTGTGGCGAAGAAGGGGAACGGTTCTCCAGGGTTGGCGCTTTAGGTTTTTAGTTGCTCGCCAGAGCGAGTATCCTGAGTCATGGGTATAGTCCATGCTCTCCAACCTTCTAGAGAAGGATGCGTCTTTGTGTCTGCGAAGGGCCTCCTTGAGTAGCCGCTCCGCTCTTCGCCACTCCGCCTTGTCCCACGGACGCTGTGTCGTCTGGAACCTGCGTCTGCTCCGCCTTTTGATCCTGAGCAGGTTAGCTATGTCTGCGGGCAGCCCGTTGCCAGCATTGTCCAGTCGCCTGACAACTGGTGGGGAGGTGGCTTCGGCTGCTGCTGCGCGAATCTTTGCGTTAAGCAGCTCGATGGCGTCCTCTACATCCCGTCCAGTGCAGATTTCGGTGTTGAGATGAATACTTTCACTCATCTGTCTGTGGAAGACACCGAGATCAGTGCGTGCGTTGATCATCCTCGGTATTGCGCTGACCACCCTGGCCCTGCTCTCCAGGGTAACTATCAGGGCCAGGTGGTCGCTGGGGAGATCACAATCGTCAGCGATTGAGAGAGATGGCGAAGTCTATACAAGACGGAGTGCCTCTGCTGCCGTACGGGTATCTTGTGGGAGAACCTGTGGCCAGTACTTTCGCTTGACGGTGCGCTAGGCTGCTAGCTAGTTGAAGGCCGCGCGCATTGCTGTTATTTGCGCCCCACAGCCAGTGATGTGCATTTCAGTCGCCTCCCACCAGATATCTGCTTCCAGCAGAGTTGAGTATGACGTTGAAGTCGTCAGTCGACGTCTGCTCATTTGGTCTGCAATAGACTGCTCCAAAGTCCACGTTACCAGCATCAGTGGAGACTTTCACAGTCGAGTATTGGTAAACACGGTTAGTAATACTCAATTGCGGGATTGAACCAAGTTACTCCGGACGAGGACAGCGCAGCCACCGCTAGCTAAGCGATTTTGAGTCCAGAGTACAGGGTATGCCTCGAAGCCAAAGATTTTAGGAAAAGTTGGACCGTTGGTTCTAGTTTCTGACAGCAGAATTATTTCGATTGCTTGTTTTTGTACAAGGGCCTCAAGCTCTAGTACTTAACCTGAAATGCCATTGGCATTCCAGATGAGCGCCTTCAGTGGTGTGTTCATTTGGATAGTAAAGCGGTTAGAAGGGTAAGGATTTGCTGTTGCATACCCAAAACCTGCTGTTGCATTTCTGTCATCCTCTCGATAGCCCGGGTCATGTCCTTGATGGCAGAGGAAAGTCCTTCCCCGTTTCCAGTTATCTGATGTTGCTGTTGTTGCGCAGTCAGCCTCTCCTGTTGCTGTTCCCTCAGCAATCTATGTAGCCTAGCTTGCGCTGGTCCTTCTCGCTGGCTAGCGCTGGGGACGTTGTTCTTTTTGCTGAATGCAGCTAGTCCTCTTCTGGTGGCAGCGGCGTATGAAAGCCCTTCTACTTGTTGAGTGGGTGCTGTATGGGGGAAGACAACAGGTGTAGGCCCATGAACTTTATTGCTGCTGCTTCGGTTAGCTTTAGTCGGTGGGAGATTTTTCATTTTGGCGGGCTTTGGGGCTCCCGCACGCTTTGTATATTCGGTGAACCACTCGCAGCCCTTGGCAGGGTGGTTACCACCGCAGTGGACGCATGTTGCCGGTACTGAGTCGGGCCGTGTGAAATCAGCAGATCGATGATTGAGCCCGTATGTGGCCGTGTGCCCCATAGTCCTACCTAGGTTGGATTTGATGGTCAAGTTATCCGCTACTTCGGATAGTAGGAGCTATACGTCGTTGATGTCGCTGACCCGATTTAGTACGATGGGTGGTGGCTTCTTTCCTCCAGTGGGGGCATTGTTGTTGGCCATATTTTCGGGCACGGAGGAGCTGGTGCTGGTATGGGCTACAGCGTTGGGCTGGCTGTCGCCCCCAACCTGGGGAGTCGCTGAGGCATGCAAGTTATCTTCTTGCTCGGCCTCAGATTCGTCAGTAACCATGTCTTCGGCGTTATCGGGTGGGGCCAAGAGTGCAAATCTATTGGAAGCATCAGTGCCATCTGGGCAGGTGTCAGTTTTGTTCAGTTTTCGCCGCGCAGGGGTCCTGGGGTCCTGCTGTCTGAGACTTTGCGCTTGTCGTTAGTTTTTTTTGCCTGTGCTTGAATCATTCGAGCCGCAGCTGCGGCACGCGAATTGGGTTTGATGGCCTCTACTATTTGAACTAGGGCGTTAACGTGTCTAATTGTGCTAGCACCAGCAAGTGGGCTGCTGCCGGGGTCCTCGGATTCCATCAGAGGGTAGGAAGGGGAGACTGAAGTACTTCTTCCAGACATTAGCGCGGAGAATTTGTTAGCAGCTGCTGCTAAGCGGCTGTTAAGCATTGAGGTGCTCGGCGGCGTTGCGGCGTCAGCATTTAGTTGGCCTACCTCATTAGTTCGAGACGGCCCCTTGTTATTTATTGTGGGTGCATTACTGTTGTCAGCACTCACTGGAATTTTTGGTCTATTGGCATTGCCGCTGGTCAGGTGCATGTCAGCACGGCAACGCAGCCGACTTGCTCAATTTGTGACCACCTTATTTTGTGTTTGATTTGGTTTCGATCCACCTAAAACAAATTGCTTTGTCAGCAATTAGTTTTGTTTTAATTTTTGTCGTTTTTGTGAAATTATTGGTGCTTTGCACTCTTTGTGCAGAGTTGCAATAGCCGCTTTGACCGTTTGGGTGCGCACTGGAGTTTTGGTTATTAATTGTTTTCCGCGAGCACGTCCGTTCACCTTAAGCACCGAAAAGTGACGCTTTAAGAAATTCGTTCTCTATATATATATTATAATGTTTTTTTTGTTATTTTCTTTTTTCTACTACTAAGAATTTATAATGCCTAAACAAAATTTCTATTTAAGTCCTTAATTTCCCACCCCAGCCGTCCATTTATTCCTAAATCCTTAATCTATTAGGCATGTCTTTTATTTGGGGCTTGCCAAGTTGAGCGCTCGGCTAATCAATTTCTTGGAAGGCATCCAGAACTTCAGACGGCGCAGCAAAGCGCTGTAACTTAGCCTTATTTTTTACCTGCATACGGGATATTCCATCAATCAAGTATTGTACCATTTCGTCGTTTCCCATTCGTTTGCCTGGGTCATTTTATTGAAATAATACACTCCAAATTTTTCATCAGGATTCCACTTTCGGCGTTCAAATTTGCGGCGTAATTCAAGGACGTTCTCTTTGGTGCCAAAGATGATTCTTAACTGCATCAAAATATTATCGATGTTTCCAGAGAGAAGTGTTGGACAAGACAGCAGCCAAGTGTTTGCTTTGCCCTTGAGGCTTGCACATAATAGTGTGCGAATAACGTCATCAGACAGTTTGAAAACATCTCGAATATTTTTTGCTAGCACCAACCAGTAATTGATGTTGTTTTCACCATTATATTCTGGTACAAATTCTTTAACAGCATAAAGGTTTAGTTCAGACTTGTGGTTACGCAGATCTATGTTTTTGCACTGTAAGTTCCACATCATACGCTGGTAGCATTGTTTACGTTTTTATTAACAGTGCCTCATTTGCTATGCCGCTGTTCCTGACGTCATTGCCGCCAATTTCTGCCGAAATGGAAAAGTCGTTATTGCTGGCCGCCTCTTCGTTGCCAGAGCTGTTGTTGTTGTTGGCTGTCTGAGCACCGCAAGAACCGTTCCCGTTGTTTTTGGTGCTTGGTGTAAAATCGATGAGTCCTTCGTTTGAGTCTAGCATGTCCAATGGAGGTTTGGAGCGCTTGCTGACGGAAATGCTGCATACAGTTGAGCCAATAAAGCAGCTTTTTTGCCTCTCGGTCGCAAAACCAGTTTTTCGCACCACATTTTAGGTCGGATAGGCTTAGATTGCCAATATTCACACGTGACTCCATTATCGAGTTCTTTCATTACTAATATTGATAAGTTTTAATTTATTTAAACGCTGCTTATTAAAACGATGATAACGCCCATCTGGACAAACGCCATCCAAGTCTGGGGCACGGCGTCAGCACACCAGCTGCATCGCATAAGAGTTGTTCACGCCGAGGCATCACGCAAGGTTGCCAGCCTGCCATGGTACGTGACAACCGACGCCATCGAACGTGATCTCCGCCTTACAAAGGTCGGAAACCAATTCAACTTCTTCAGCAGCCAATACGCCGACAAGCTGCTGCAGAACCCGAACGCGGCCGCCAGGGTCCTGGTTGACTCCATCAGCGAGAGGCGCCTCCGAAGGCTACACCCGGACGACCTACCTACGAGTATTATTTAAGCATTGTAAATAACATCACTGTCAATATTACATAGGTTACATTATAGTAACTATAAACCACTCATTTGTTATTCGCTTGGTAGAGATCAAAGAGCACTGATCGATTCCTGCGCAAAATAAACGTTTAAAAAAAAAAAAATAACCTCTGTTCAGCGGGTAAAGGAGAACTGCGCATCCAAGATGCCTTAGTTCGAATAAAGAAACCGTCCAACGTTATTCATTTTAAATATAATTAATATTATTAAAGTTTTCATGAAATAAAAATAAATATGATTCTTTTGTTTGACTGTATTGACTGGACGAAACCATACACGATAGATAATTTGAAAAACTGTGTGCAAAACACCACCCATATATCTCTGGCTCGCGACAAACGCATTTATCAGCTTATGCGCACAAGACCATTGACATCAATTCGATTTACAAATAAAAAGAGCGAAAGAAAATTATAAGCACGACCTCGGTTCTTGGCCGATGGCGTTTGTAATATGATATAAAGTTTCGCTTAATAGGCAAATTGTTATGCTGCTGGTGATAGCGCTCGTTGGACCAACTATGTTTATGCTGCGTTGACAAAAATGAATGTTTACTTAATAAGATTACTAGATCAATTGCTTATGTATCTACTAGTCCACGCTCACAAAGGGCAATTAAATTTTGTACCAGCTGAATACGAGGTTACTTCTAAGACATCACTATATGTATCTAGACCTCAGCTTCAGATTGGAAAGCTATGTATTAAGAGCAAGAGGAATGCGTGCAATCTGGACACGCACATATGTCTCTGGCCTGTAAGAAAATCGAATCTAACATACATATATGCAGCAGAAAAGCTGCCGAAGCGACAGCTTAGTACTGATGATACTTTCCGAAATTTTATATATGTTTATATAAAAGTCACGGGTTAGGCAGGCTACGATACGATTATCTGTTATTTTGCTCAATTTCGTTCGATGAAGGCTGATATGGGCATTTGCCTTGACCTTTTAAACTATTTTTAGCAACAGCTTGGATAGTCTAAGCTAAGCTGTATGCTGTGTTACTCTACAACGGAATTCAAAAGCCCTCCATCCCCATCGCAAATGCTGTTAATATGAAACAACATGAAAACAACTTTAAGAGCATCAGTGGAAGGTGTCTCTGTCTCTGTTATGAACGTGGATCACTTACTATTGCAATTATTGCACATAAAACTAGGACTATCAAAAACTTAAAAACCCGGGGGTAAATCACTAGCATTTCAAAAGTTTTGTTCTTCTTTTTCAATGGCAAACATTTAGGAAGGCTTATTCAATGCTCCCGATTCAAAAGCTGTTGGTAAATGAGAAATTTTACACTAGTTTAAATCAGATGAAAACGCATCCAGAAACGCCTTCCGACAAGTCACAGCAGACTGTTTGGGCAACAACAAAAGTGCGAACATTATTAGAATTGTTTCACTTTTCTCTCCAATAGTTGAACGAAACGGAAGTCCGTGTCAATTAAATCAAAGTTATTTTCGACGGAACGCACATGCACATGTGTTCCAAAACCGATGTCCCCGAATATACTGCATATATATCACCCTGTTCCTACAACTACTGTTGGCACTGAGACTCGTGCCGGCGCGCGTATTTGACATGAATTTCTAGCGTCCAAAACAAACAACTATTTCGATGGTGTATGGTACGATTCGATACGATACGAACGCTAAAATCTTTATTATCTTTCCATTATTTAACAACTTATATTTTACAAATTTATGAGACTTACATTCGTGCTCCGTACGCGCTTCTGTTCTCTCTCACTTCTGCACAGCTGTAGACACAAAACGAAAATAAAACTCGATGAAAAAGCAAATTGTGCAGCTGCGTGCGATCGACTTTTGTACATGAAATAACAAATCGTTGAGTTATATTTTCATTTAATTGGCAACTATGCCTATTGACCGTTTCATATTAACTGAACTTAACATAACTTAAAGCTATCCCACGTGGTCCATGGTCTGGGGCAGCGACATCGACAGTTCTTAGCCTGGGAGCGCACATGCTTGCTGAGCATGCTGGTGTCAGATTTCGTCGATCGCTATGTTTCATCGTTAGCTAATTTGTAGAGCAAACATCCGCTCTTGCGACACTTTGTGCATTTTTTGTGTTAACTCCTCCCTTGGTCAAATGAAGGCAGTCCTCGGATTTCTGTAATGTTAAAGTCAATGCCTCAGCTAGCTCGGTTTGGCTTCTGATTTTCAGACGGCGGTGAACAAGACAGATGATGATGCAAAGCAAGGAGACTACGGCCAGGGTAGTGCAGCTGCTTAATATTGGCCTGGATACCAACCTGGTCTGTAGGTCACCTATGTGCTGGAGGTTTCTCATGATCAGTTCATGAATGGAAGCTAAGCCCAGCCGTTCCAGATGGCTAGTAACGTTGACTTTTGCAATGGCGGATACCGCAGGTTTTACTATTCAAGTAGACCTTGTCCTCAAAAATTAGCAGGTAGGTCCCGGAGATTTATTGGCCGATCCCGTTACTATCTACGACGTTTATGGTTGCGTCCTTAATAACAACCATCCCTTCGTCGACCACAGTAACCGAGCCCAAATGGCCAGGTTGAGTGGTGAATTGCTCGACAGTTCCAGATACAAGGTCTTCGCACCACACTCGGCGACCGTATTGACTTCTTCGAAATCTAAAATTCGGCTACTTTAATTTTTTGGCAAACTAATTTTGGTTTTGAGAATTTATTAAGGAAATACTGTACATTTTCGTTCTGGAATGTTTTGATGTTAGCTACTTCTAAAATATCTGCTACACTGGCATTCGTGAGATGTTCATTCGTTATTTCATTAACATCAATATCATCCAGAATTGTAGGGCTGATCAAATTTATTTTTGACAAAGTTATTGTGATTATTAAATCTTCTAAATCTGTTATTATTATTATATTTTTTGTCAAAATTATTTCGAACATATGTTCCGTGTCCAGACCGTCTGTTTTCTGAATGTCGTTTAAGGAGTTTGTAATTTCGTTAAGCTTATTTTGATCTGGATATTTACTGAATTTACTAGCTTAATGTGATCCCAATCGTTAAAATCAGGATTTCCTGCTATTACCTTTAGCGCGGTACCCAGTAGATTTAGACTACGAGCATGACGATGGTGAACCTTTATTGTTGCCAGTAATATCTCTATGTGTCTGAAGTCCGTGGTGATAATCTGTCTCATGGGTTCTTTATTGAAGAAGTCTATGGTATTTCTGGTCTCGTCGGCGTAGATTTCGAATGATGTTACGTTAGTTGTGTATCCTAAGTAATCGTTAAGTTTCAAGGTGTCAATAACAAAGATAAAGGTGGTTAGTACTGTGGGTAATAACTGCGTTAGCCTAAAATATAAAATAATACGTTTTTGGAATTAGTACGGAAAAAATGTGAAAAGTGGTGTTGTTTACTTAATACTGTCCTTATGGACCACCCTCCCCCTGATAAGAACTTTCGTGCCCAGATCGGCCTCTATAACCTCTTCTGAGCATATCGGTGTCAATTTATTTCCAAGTCGTTTGGTTGTTTTTAACCAAACTTTGTGGCCAACCTGGTATTCTCTGTTACTTCTGTCCGAGTCTGTTTGCTTTAAGTTCTCATCCTGAGCTTTCTAAATTTTGTCTCTGATATGTGTTTCAAATTCTATTGCGCCTGCATGAATGACTTCAACTGGATTTTGTTTATGACCGAATGTATTGTTCTATTGTATTTCATAGTTGAGAGTAGAATAAGGTCTATGGTTTCGTGTATCTTGCGATCGATCTTCATACACCGTGCGATTTCTACGAGAGTGCTATAAAATCTTTCGACTTGCCCATTTGAGGTGCAGTGCAAAGGAGGCGCATTGTAAATTAGAATTTCGAAATTGTTTGCAATAAATCAAATGTTTTCAGAGTTGATTGACTTTTCGTTGTCAGAATAGATGGTCTTTATTTTTGGAAAAATGTTTATTATTTATCAGTGCTTTGATATCTACGATCGCTCTTGAATCAATAGGCTGGACTATGGCAAACTTCAAAATTTATCGATGCATGTCAGAAAGTTCTTTTTGTCCGTAGATATTTTTTCGCCGGAATATTGTAGTATGCGCATATATAGAGAATACACTGTATCCAGAGTCAAATATATTGATTAGCAACACTTGTTTCGGCTCGGTGGGCTCTATTATGTTCCATTGTCATGATCTCTCTCTGCTCAGTTTTATTGGTAATACCCACTAAAAGATATTTTGTGTGCCCAAATGTGGTTGATGGAAATAATTCATCTAATTTATGTTGAATGGAAGCGAATATTGGAAGTTCGCAGAATATCGCATTTATGACATATGCTTTAACTATATCTTGTAATGTTTGTAAAAGAGACTCGTGGTCTGAAAATCGGACAATGTGTCGTATGTTATTTTTAAAGAGTATAAGAGTTTTTAAAGATGGCAAGTGTGATTGTTCAATTACGATTTGGTTTCTAAAACAATTGACCGGTTTGTCTGTTGTATCTTTCGTATAAGTGCGGGATTCCTCACTATGAATAGTGCCAACATCTGAATCTGGCGAATTTTCTAAGGAGCATCAGCAACGTAATTTTTCTTTCCTGCGTTATAAAAAACATATGCGTTGTGTTCATCCACAAACGCTTTCCATCTTTTTAGCCTAGGGTTAGGGTTTTTCTCGGACATAGTACTTGTTAACGGTTGGTGGTCAGTAAAAATGTTTAATTTTCTGACACCGTATAGGTAATTGCGTAATTTCTGCAATTGCCTCCATACAATTGCGAGGAGTTCTCTCTCGTTTGTTGCCATTGTTACTTCATTACTACGTAGCGTACGCGAGATCATGGTAATTGGACGCTTATTTTGCGACAGCACGGCCCCTACGCCATGTCCCGAGGCGTCTGTAGTTAAGTCAAAGTGTTGGCTAAAATCAGGGTACGCAAGCATGACGTCCTATGAATGTAGTATATTTTGTAATTTATCAAAAGCTTTTAATTGCGATGTTGTCAAGTCGAGCTTGACCTTTTTTGAGTGGTCGGCACCTATATTGCCATTTTCGACCTTTAGTATGTCTGTTAATAGTCTTGCAATCGTAGCAAATCCCTCTGTAGTAACTTGATAATTCCAAAAATGATCTGAGATTCAACAATGTAGAAGGCAGCTGAAAATCTTTTATGGCCCGCACCTTTCCAGGTGAAGTAGTGATTCCGCCCGTTGACACGACGAATCCCAAGTAGTCCACGCATGTTTTGGAAAGCTTGGATTTTTCTTGAGACACTCTCATGCCTGCTTCATACAATGTTTTAAGGACTTTGTCAATGTCCTTAGCAGCGTTGAATTTTTGAATTATGTAAATTGAATTTACTCGCTCAACTGCTAGGGGTTTGGTCTTAATGTTGGGATTTTGTTTATTTTTTGTTTTGATGTGTTTTGCCACAGCATTACCTGGCGACTGGATATATATGTATATATATATTTTTTTTAAATATTTTGTTTTGATTTTTGGTTTTTCCACGGCGTTTTCACACAAGTTTTTACTTAAATTAGTCGTTGGACTGAATTTTTATAAAGTGCGGGGTTCGACTTTGTTGGGCGCCAATCAAGAAATCGTGGAGTTATATTTTCATTCATATAAACTGAACTTATCATAACTTAAAACTATCCCACGTAGTCCATCGTCTGGGGCAGCGACATCGACAGAGTGCCTCCCGCCAGCTGTGTCTTGGACCAAAGAAAAATTAGAGTTTCTGATAATGAAGGATAAAAGATCATTACCGAAAGTGACTAAAATGCAAGCACGGGCTATGGGCAAACAACAGAGCTTGTACGTGATGGCGGAATGGCACGAGGCCATTATAGACTGTAGATGCGAAGTCTTCGCAACCGGAAATGCAAAGTACTACGCGTACAGCTTACTACGCACTGCACAGCGCCGTAGGCTTCTTCATCTACGATGGCCTTAGGCAGGACTTACTCTCAATCGAGAATAAATAGGACTATGTTCCATGTTCAGTAAAAAAAATCTACTGCCGACAAATGGACATGTCGAAAAATTTTAGGCAAAACTTAAACATGCAGCTTTTAAAAAGTCCTCGAAGCCATAAGCGACTAGTAGTTTAGCAAAACACTTGCGCTCGAAAGCCCAAATACCAGCACAGAATACAATCGCTACCAGTTGATAAAAACCTTAAAAATAAAGCACCAATCGCAAGACGCCCATCAAGATAGATAAAAGAACGTGCTGAAATTTTCGCAAAATAATTTAAAACCGTTCAATACCTCCTCTCAGGAAGAGTTTATAGACAGGATCCTGGCACCCACTACCTACTGCCAGGGGATCGCAATTTCAAGCTCTTAAAATAAGAAAAGCTGGCTATGAGGAACTGAACAGCAGAACGGTAGAGCTGCTCCCCAAAAAAACTATACTGTTGTCATTTAACACGATGCTACTAGTCGGACTCTTCTCAAGGCAATGGAAAGAGGCTCTGATCGCCATGATCCCAAAATCGAACCTATCGCTCAAGCAAGTAGAATCTTATCAAGCAGGAGCGACATTCGTTGACAGTAAACAGCCTTTTGAGCGAGTGTGGCAGAAAGGACTTCTCTTTGAGATGAAAACTTTCCTTCCCCCTACACATTTTTTACCCTCCTCATTTTGATGAAATACAGAAAATTTTGTTCAGCAGCAGGAGGAGAATCCCTTCCGCATAGTAATCAAAGGCCTCCACTACTCCACACTCAACCAAGACCATACCGTTCTCCACGTACAGAATCCGAGCAGCGAAGTCCCCAAGAAGCCCATGAATATTCACTTCATTAACTTGCAACCGGCGGCAAACAAGAAGAAGGCTCTTACCATCAGGAAGCTGTTCAAGCAGGTGGTCAAGGTGGAGACTGCTCGAAGAAGCCAGGATGTGGTGCAATGCCATAGATGCCAGGAGTACGGGCACACGGCCACATACTGTAGAAAACAACAGAAATGCGTTAAGTGCGGGCTCAATCATCGCACTGATTGCACACGGCCCGACTCAGTTTCGGCCACATGCGCCCACTGCGGTGGTAACCACGCTACCAACTATAAGGGCTGCGAGCGGATCACCGAATGTATAAAGCGTGCGGAGGCCCCAAACCCCGCCAAAATGAAAAATTTCCCAGCGATTCAAGCGAGCCGAAGCCGCAGCATAAAGTTCATGGGCCAACACCTGTTTACTTCCCCCGTACACCACCCACTGAACAAGTAGACGGCTTTCATTCGCCGCTGCCACCAGAAGAGGGCTAGCTGTATTCAGCAAAGAGAACAACGCCACCAGCGCTAGCCAGCGAGAAGGACTAGCATAAGCTAGGCTACATAGACTGCTGAGGGAACAGCAACAGGAGAGGCTGTCTGCGCAACAACAGCAACAGCAGACATCTGGAAACTTTACCCTTTTGACCGCGTTGCTATCCAAATGAACACACCACTGAAGGTGCTAATCTAGAATGCCAATTGTATTTCAGGTAAAGTACTAGAGCTGGAAGCCCTAGGACAAAAACACGCTACCGGAATAATTCTGCTGTCAGAAACTAGAACCAGCGGTCCTTTTCCTAGAATCTTTGGCTTCGAACCGTATCCTATAAACTGGACTCAGAATCGCTCAGCTATTGGCGGCTGCGCTGTGCTCGTCCGGAGTAACTTGGTTCACTTCCCGCAATTGAGCATTGCTAATCGTTGGACAAGGCGGAGTGGTGAAGAGCGGAGCGGCAACTCAAGAAGGCCATTCGCAGACTCAAAGACGCATCCTTCTCCAGAAGGTTGGGGAGCATGGACTATACCTATGACTCAGGATAGTCGCTCTGGCGAGCAACTAAAAACCTGAAGCGCCAATCCTAGAGAGCCGAAGAGCGAGCTGATACCTTCGCCAGCCATCTGGAGGAACGGCTTACACCTTTTGATTTGGCCTCCCCAGATGAGCTCGATGAAACTACACGAGCGTTGGAGAGTCCTCTTCAGATGTCACCACCTATCGGCCCCATCCGCGTGGAGGAGGTGGTCAACGTCGTCAAAGTCCTTCCCAGGGCTAAAGAATATGGAATATGGAGAATATGGAATATGCCACACCACCCTGAAGGCCCTGCCAATGCGCACGCTCCTTTTTATAACGTTGATCTTCAACGCCATATTAAGGTCGCAACACATCCCATATGATCAATAAGTCGGGCAAGCCGGAATATGACCCCGGGTCATATCGGCCGATCAGTCTCCTGCCGTCCTTGTCGAAGGCCTGGGAAAGACTGATTGAATTACATGGCCATCCTTCCTGATCACCAATTTGGGTTAAGGGCAGCAATCTCTCCTGCTCGCAAAATGAAAGCGGGTGTCCCCCAAGGCAGCGTACTGGGCCCGTTTCTCTACAATTTGTACAAGGCAGATATCCCTGCTCCGGATGACCTACACGAGTTTGCCACCCCAGGCAAATAGTTGATGGCCACATTTGCCGCTGACGTGACAATATTTTACTCCGCCCACAGCAATACAATCAGTTGCTTGAGAGCTGGGCACGCAGGTGGAACATCAAGCTTAATGCCTTGAAGTCTCAGGTGGTCAACTACACACTGAGGCGTGGCAAGGCGCCAGTAGTCTGGATAGATGGCAGCCCCCTTCACCCTGGCAGAAGCGCCAAGTATCTTGGAATTGTACTGGAAAGGAGGCTTAGCTTTCGGGTGCATATCGAAGGCATTCTCAATCAGTGCCACTTTAAGATTGCCAAGGGCAACTGGCTACTTAACCCCAACAGCCCATTGCCACTTCGCTGCTGACCCTAGCAATGGTTCTAAAGGTTGCCTTGGTGGGCGACGTTCTAGGACAGCAACCCTCCAGCTATGTGGCCCGCCTCTCTGCTCACCCTAATATACTGGCAAGAAGGCTTTGCATCGACCTCCCAAACCGAGTACTTGGATAGATATATGTGTAAATCGAACAATAAAAACGTGTAAGTGTTAATAATTCATGTTGACTTTGTTATTTCTCATATTGTACAGCTAGGTTAATTAGCTAACATACAAAAAAAATGTATCTTAGAATAGTTCAAAAACTGTGGAAATATTATGATTTTGAAAGTATATCTTCGGCACGCCGAAGATTTTATGGCCTTGAAGGCTTTTGCTTGACGGCTATGCAAATATGTGAAATTAGTGAATCTTGGAAAACGTAATATTTTGTCTTAGAAGAACCTATTCTTCGGCCAATCGTCGCTATGGCAGCAATAACCAGTGTTCATAAGATTGCATATATATATAATGTATGCACATATGCACGGTTATAGTAAGAAATATAAGAAGGCAGCATAATTGCAGCGTGACTCTGCAAGCGCTTATCGCTTGCAAAAGCATACTACAGTTAATCAAAACAAAAAACGCCTTGCTCAGATAATTGCTGCTGCATAAATACAGTTAAGCAAAGCAATAAACACCTTACTCAAATAATTGCGGGTCTTCAAGTGCTTATACATACTAATAAGCTTCTCAACATAAAATAAGTCTCTACGGAATTTTTAGTCTTAAGCTGTACTAAACACCAAGCACAAAAATTAATCAGTTGTCATTTATAACTTTGTTTCGGCGTTCACCTTAGTTATAATATCACCGGTCACTTATTCGACTTATTTTTTTATTTGACGGATCAAACGATTTGACTGGCGCAGCCGGTATGATACTAAAAATTATCCAACAAAAGAACCGCCAGTGGAAAATAAATTAACTTTTATAATCCGTGACTCGTGAAATTATGTGCATTTTTTTTTATGATTTATTATTTATTTCTTAACCGATCCTAATGAAATTTTCGACAGTACATCTTATTGTATAATAGAATAAAGAATAGAATGGCGATAGGTATAAAATGAAAGATATATATATATACTATTCTAGAAGCTACACGTCAAGTTTGGTGAAGTTACCGAAATTGCTAAAAAAACAGGATTTCGATATCGATTTTTATCGATTACTTGGAAACGGTGCAGGTTATCGAATATCGGAAACAAACTCGAGCTACAGCTAACATTCAAGTCTCTAGCTCTTATAGGTTCTTAGATCCTTGCGTTCAGGCATACGGAAGGACGGACGGACAGTCACAAGGATATGGATAGATCCACTTGGCTACTGATGCTGATTAAGAATATATATACTTTATGGGGTCGGAGATGCTTCCTTTTGCCTGTAACACATATTTGCACATATACATTATTCCCTTTTTACCAATTTTTAATGAGTTCAGGGTATAACAAGTACGAGGTTCTAGTCGGGAGCTCCCGACTAGGGGATACCCTGAACCCTCTTATTCCAACACCAAATGCAGCTCGCGCTACGCGCTCGTTCGCTTTAGTAGTAATAAAGATAAATTTAAAAAAAAATGTTCCCTTGGCAGGGTTTGAACTCGCAACTGACCGCATAACTTGCTGCCGCCTCTAGGCAACAGCCACACCAGCCAAAAAAAAAAACAAAAAATTGTTTCCTCGGCAAGGTTCGAACTCGTAACTGATCACGCTGCTTTCCGCCGCTTCTATATAGCCACAGCAACAGTTAAGTCTTAATGCGAATAAAACGAATTCAAATAGCAGCACAGAAAACAATACAATCGCAATTGCAATGCTGTTGATAGAATTCAAAGCAGACGCGCATAAATGTGTGTGTGTACATGTACATCGAAATTCTTGGAATTTGCGCTTGCTGCTGCACGTGTTTGCAGGCCAAAACACATTTTCTTTCGTGTTTCTTAACCGATCTTGATGAAATTTTCAGTAAAAGATCTTATTATACCATAAAATATTTGTGTATTCTCAAAATGACAATTGCATTTAAATTGTGGCTTAATTAGTTAGGCAATACAATTTGGTTTATTAATATGATATATAGCTTTATGGTGGTAGCGGGGAAGTGGCGGTAGCTATAAAATGAAAAATACTTGATATATATACTATTCTAGAAGCTACATGTCAAGTTTGGTGACTCTAGCTCTTATTATTTAGCAAAATTGCTCAAAAAACAGGATTTCGATATCGATTTTTATCGATTACTTGGAAACGAAGCAAGTTATCGAATATCGGAAACAAACTCGATCTGCGCGGGGACATCCGGACGGACGGACGGACGGACAGACAGACGGACATGGCTAGATCGACTCGGCTATTGATGATGATCAAGAATATATATACTTTATGGGGTCGGAGATGCTTCCTTCTTCCTGTTACATACATTTGCACAAATACATTATACTCTTTTTACCCATTTTTAATGGGTTTAATAACCAAATGCAAAATTACAAAGGTGGAGAATTAAATTGGCCGAATTTGATTTTGAAAATGAATATATTAAGGAGAAACATAATTTAATTGCTGATGCGTTGCCCAGAATTAAACTGGGAGAAAATCATTTCGGTGAAGCCACCCAACAAAGTGACAAAACATTTTTCCAAAAAATAAATTCATTACAATCGAGTTTTTTCGGTAATTCAATAACTACAATCAATTACAATAAAATTACTCCTGAAAAGGCTTAACTGTTCTTGCTTGATTATTTCATTCATAAAAATATCCCCATGAAAACAGTCAGTGATGCAGACTTTGATATCATTCAAGCAGCTTACAAAGAAATCATTAATTCCTCTGATCAGTAGTCCTATTAAAAAACGTATGCTCATATGCCGAATTTAAAGAAATTTTACTCCAATCTCGTAAAAAACTTTTACATTCTGGCATCCAAAAGATGACCAAAGAAAATAATTATTTTCCAAAAAGCCAACTCTTAATCCAAAACATAATAAATAAGTGCAATGTGTGTAACCTAGCCAAAAAAGAACACAGAGACACATAAATGCCTTTTAAAATAACACCACTAACCAAATAACATATAGACTGGACAAACCGTACAATTGGTGGTGACAAGCGTTTTAAGTGCGGCTGGTCCAAAGTCGCATTCGTTTTTGTTCGGGTTCGAGACATGCCCGCATGCTCTCACAGCAAGAGAGTGAAATTACATATGACCTGTGTTGTAGAACGGTATCGCTGTTTTTATCTCGCTCCCACTACAGGAAACTGCTTTGGTTAACTCTCAGTGCTCTTTCAATTTGTCTATGTACCGTTTAAATGTTTGTGTCCGCACAAGCAAAAATGCCCACAAATTCAATTTTTGTCAAAAGTTGGTGGCATTTCTTCCCCTTTGAGGGGACGAGTAATATGAAATAATGAAAGGGTTTGCCCCGTCGATGCGAATTCTTTCATTTTAGCTCGTTCTTCTTCGAAAGGGTACCTAAGCGTTGGCATGTGTGCATTTAAAAGTTTTTGGATTTGCTATTCACGCATACTAACATATTTTGTATATGAATAGAAGCATTTATGCGTTTGTGTGCCTGTTGGTTGCCTGCCTGCCTGTCCGATGCAAATTTGACAATATTTTTTGATTTCTGAACTTCGAGCTTTACACACAGACACAAATGTGTGTGAATGGGCAGATCATGGGCTCAAAATCTCAAAATATTATTATTGGCAGGCGTTTTGAATTTGTGGGCATTTTTGCTTGTGCGGTCGCATACACACACAAACATTTAATCGGTACGTAGACAAATTTCAAGAGCACTGAGAGTAAGCCAAGCAGTTTCCTGTAGTGGGAGCGAGTATAAAGACAGCGATACCGTTCTACGACACAGGTCATATGTATTCTCATTCTCTTGCTGTGAGAGCATGCGGGCATGTCTCGAACACGAACAAAAACGAATGCGACTTTGGACCAGCCGCACTTAAAACGCTTGTCACCACCAATTGTACGGTTTGTCCAGTCTATATGTTATTTGGTTAGTGATAACACCCAAACCTGAACACTGTCGCGATAAATTCGTGGTAGCATCTACTCACTCGAGGGTTAACCCTACGTCAGTTGCATAGACATATATTCAAAATTTGACACCCTTGCACAAATAAAAACAAAGAACTGGATAGAGTGTAAAAATGCATTCAGAATGCATTAAATGCATTATTAAAGATAAATGCATTAAAGACTGACAGAGATGGGGCACACTCCAGTTTGGCTCTTAAGCAATAGTTCGAGAGTGAAGGAATTGAATTACAACTCAATACGACAGAAAAGGCATTTGCAGACATAAAAAGACTACTTAAAACAATAAATGGAAAAATTCGCATAATCAAATTAAGCAAGATAGAAACAATATTTTACATTAGCAAACACAAAACCAAGCATGACACCACTTGACAGACACCTGCACATATATTTCTTTATGATGGACAGCCAACACTAGATACTAACGACATTGACACTAGATACAGAAAGGGTCCCATTCAGAAAGGAAAATTGAAATACCCTTTTAAAGCAAACAAAAACGTAGAACAGATTCAGACCATTATTTTATAACTAACTAGCGGGTATAACCCGGCCTTGCCCGTGGCACGTATGTATGCAAATAAAATCAATGTTTTCAAAAAGCTATGAAAATGATTTTGAGAGTGATCGGACGGGAATCAAACAACTTTTATGCAAATCGGACAAAAGCTAACATTCATCAAAAATTGAAATACATTTTCCACCGAAGGAGTTTAGATTTTGCGAAAAGTGTGAAACACGTCTCAAATGATTTTTCGTATAGATCTTTGGAAATAAATTTGAACACAAAACGTCATCCACCAAATATTCGACCCCCATTTGCACCAAGGAGGGATGGATTTTTCAAAAAGTGTGAATCACCCCTCAAATGAATTTGAACAAAGATCTTTGAAAATAAGTTTGGGGCCGATCGGATGGTAAACAGAAATCTTTCATACAACCGTTTTCCGCCAATTTACCACTGTTACGGGTGGAATTTCCCAAATCGCTGAAATACGTATTCATATTCATTAATTTCTTATGTAGAGCTTTGAAAATAAGTTTGAAGCAAATCGGACACAACTTAAAACTTCGCACAAAAAATCTTTGATTCGCATTCCACCCGAAAAATGTTGAATTCAGTGAAAAGTGTGAAACACGTCTCAAGTGATTTTTCTTATAGAACTCTGGAAATGAATTTGAGCGCGAAACGTCACCCTCCAAATCTTCGACCTCCATTTCCACTAAGGAGGAACGGATTTTTCGAAAAGTGTGAAATACCCCTCAAATGAATTTGAACAAAGATCTTTGAAAATAAGTTTGAGGCCGATCGGATAGTAAACAAAAAAGTTACATACAAATATTTTTCTCGATTTTTCCACACTTGCGGGTGGAATTTCCCTTCCCGTCTTTTTTTTTTACAATAAATTGCTTAAAGAATTAACTGATGAAAATGATCGAGTGGAAATTCAGAAAAATGTTGAGACAGTTGCACAAATTTTGATTAGCAGTCATGATGCAAGATGCAAATGCAAGAAAATTAAACATTATTAAAACAATAATATACGAACTTATGCAGTTCATTGGGTATATAGAAGATTTCGAAATGGGCATGCAGCTTTCCCGTCTCTGACTATTTAACACAAAACTGAACTAAGACAAGCTGGAAAGCGTCCATATCCAAAACATATTATCAACTAAAACGTCCACCTGGATTAACTAAAAAGAAAATTTACTAGTAATCATATCCCACATACCTACTAGACAAGAATTAATTAACACCATCATACCTCATCACAGTTGTTATCAGTTGGAACACACTAAAGTACAATCCTAATTCGAAAAAGTAAGAGGTTCCAGTCGGCAGCTCCCGACTAGGGGAGACCCTGAACCCTCTTCTTCCAACACCAAATGCAAATCACGCTACGCGCTCGTTTGCTTTAGTGGTAATAAAGATAAATTAAAAAAAAAAGTTCCCTTGGCAGGGTTCGAAGTTGCAACTGACCGCATTACTTGCTGCCGCCTCTACTCAATAGCCAGGCCAGCCAAAAAAAAAATAGTTTCCTCCGCAGGGATCGAACTCTCAACCGACCGCAATACTTGCCGCCGCCTTTACCCAACAGCCACACCAATAATTGAGTGTTAATGAGAAAAAAAACGAATTAAAATAGCAGCACAGAAAAGAATACAATCGCAATTGCATTGACGGACGGACAGACAGACGGAAATGGCTAGATCGACTCGGCTATTGATACTGATCACGAATATATATGTATATACTTTATGGGGTCAGAGATGTTTCCTTCTGCCATTTACATACATTTGCACAAATACATTATACCCTTTTTACTCATTTTCAATGGGTTCAGGGTATAAAAAGAAAATAAAGCTTATAACTATGAAAATGAGGAAATAAAAAATGAATGCACCATAAACATAATCAAAAGAACATAAATACCAATTTGTAACTTTATACCAATACAAACAACAGAAATGATTAAAAACATTGAAGCTAATATAATTGTAACTTGGAATTTAAGTAAAATTGCCAAAAACTTAATAGCTTACAAATAAAGGGTAAAAACATCTCACACCTCTACACGCACCTCTTGAATTAACAAATTAAAATTTTATTTCGGCGTTGACCTTAGTGATAATATCACGGGTCATTTATTCGATTCAATCAAACGATTTCATTATATGTACTATAAGTATTGAGCATTAAGAAACTTAAAACTGACGAGTGTCGCCAAGCGATCAAATTTTGGGACTCGGTACATGACGGCAGGCAAGGTATATTAAGCGCTTTAGCACACATATAACAATCTTTCATTTTGGCACAAATGTATATACACATATTTATTTCAGCGGGTACCTTGTTCCCCATTGGTGCAACAATTACCTTTTATTCGTATCTTTTCCTCTTTTATACCCTTGCAGAGGCTCTTTTAATTTTGTCGTGAAATGTGTAACGCATAGATGGAGACATCTCCGATCCCATAAAGTGTACATATATATTCATTATTAGTACCAACAGCCGAGTCGATATAGGCATGTACGTCTGTCCGTCAGTTTCTATGCGAACTCGTCTCTCAGTTTAAAAGCTATCTTTATGAAACTTTGCAGAAGTGCCTCTTTCTGTGGCAGGCAGTACATATGCCGGAGCCAGCTGGATCGGACCACTATATCATATAGCTGCCATAAGATGGGATAGCTATATCATATAGCTACCATAGCAACGATCGGTCGAAAATTAAGTTGTTCTTTGGATCATTTTATTGGTTTTCAAGATATCTTGACCTTACTCGGCATTAAATATTTTCCCTGTGCTTCTTAGATACGGGCAAAGCACTATGTGCATTATGAAAAGGTTGGTTCTGCAAGGGTATTAAATCTTCGGCGTGCCGAAGCTAGCCCTTCTTTCACGTGTTTTCTGCGACTGGCAATAACTTTGGCAGTGATTTCGTCGTCTGTTCCGTTTGATTTGTTGAACATGTATTCTGTATAAAAAGGAAATTTTAAAAATTAAGATTAATTGTTATAATCATAAGATAATGTAATGAATAATACGCACCTGTTGAGTTGAAGAGAAATGTCCGCTTGCAAGAAATTTTAAACAAGAATGGAGATATCCGGTAAAGATAAATGAAATAAGAAATAATCTCAATTGTCAATAGTTATAAGATAATGCAATCAATTAAATACAATTACTGAAGAAAGAAATCTCCGGCTTAAGGTTTGTTGATGGAGGTGAGGAGAATGTCCTAGTCGTTCGGATAAGAGCCGTCTTACATCTGAAATGAAAGGGTGGTGAAATGCAAATTAATAATTAGCACCACATGTTGGGCGGAAGCACCATGGCGACAACAGCGAAGCCACCAATTGACTGGCTGCCCGGCGCTGCCCCTCAACTCGCAAACCGACACGTAACAGTATGGCGCCCAAGTTTGAAAATTTTGCAGGAGTTCAGCATCGCCTGTATCACGGCAAAATTAAAAATTTATATAAATTAAGCACAGGACGATTAAATGACGCAATAAGTTGTCGGCTGTTTAGACCATTCGATAGCAGCGACTTGTCAGGAGACTGGTCGAAAGGGCCTTCTAACAAGTAGCTGATACATTATGAATAGTCAGAATCTGGTGGCTTACGCGGCTCAAAAGGAAGAGGCGTATATTGCTCCAAGAAGTTTTTTTATTTATCCGGCAGCGTTCATGTCCTACTGTAGTATGTTGAGTCATCGCTTTCTTTGGTTTTGTGGTTAGCGATTCGCCTTATGAACGAAACTGTGATAATATATTGTGATATAGAATAGAGTTAGATTAGTAAATTATCGTTTACTGTCTAGGGCGTCAGAGTTGTCCCAGAGGATCATGAGGTCACTTGGACATATTCTATGTCCAGGTAGAGTACGCAGATATTACGGGCAAAGAAAACGACACGGATTAGTAGACGCGGGTGAATGATTCTCAACTGCCGGTAATCCACGAGAGGGATAACCTGAGCAATCGACAATCAAACCTATTAAATGGCATTCGGCTATTGGATGGCGTAGTTCTGATCAGACAGCATTCCAACCAAATCATGCCATTCCCTCTTCTCTGTAAGTTGATGAAAATTACGTATTTGTGAAGTTTTTTTTATGTAATATTTAGTCAGGTACTTGTTCTGTAGCGAAATAATAATTAGGATAATTGTGTAAGATTTTAGTGGTGAGTTGTTTTTTCGGGTTTCCTCTGATTTAGGTAGTGTAAGAATTTAGTTTGAATGGCGACTGGCGGGGGTCAAGGTGATCATGGTCACCAAACGCGTTTTAGGGGCCGGACAATGGACACTTGTTTGTGGAGTGAGGGCGAGAGTACCGAGTAAGTACCCCAGGCACACCCGTTTGCAGATGTCCGACTCCCTCGCACCCCTTTAAGAAATAACAAAGAAGGGCAGGCAGGATACGAACCGCTTCCGCAGGGGTAAGGTTCCGCAGAAAAGTCAGCTATGAATGTGGCATGGGTTCAAGCCCAGGCCACTTATAGACAATCATTCACCGAGGGTATAAGTGATGCGATTAGGGAGGAGAACGCAAGGAGAATGCAGGGCCGGAATGCAAAGTACTCCTTAATGAAGTACTTTGTCAAAAAGTTGCAACCGCACAAGAGACTGAAAGCTCTGAAGCTCCGCCGGTTCGGCCAAACGCAGTTCCACCTGCAGTGCCCACTAATCGTGGGGCCATACCCAAGCGTAATTTAAATCAAATCCGTTTGAAAGGGCCACGTCTTCCAACCAGCCCAATGCATAGTAACCCAGAGGACAGAATGACCAGTCCCGAGATGGATGACCGACGAGCGGCTACTCATGAGTGGCGAAACCCTTCGTCGTTTCCAAGACGTTGGTTAGGTGGCAGAGAAGAGGGAAAGAAGCCATATGACCATCTCTACACCAACCTCGATCAAGGATCAACAGAGATGGGGTGGAGAGATGGGGAGTCTCGTTCGACGGGAACAAGGTTCATAATTCGATCGAAGATTTCGTGTTCCGGATAGTGTTCCTTCAGCACCAATATAAATGCCTATGGAGATAAGTTCTAAGAAGCTTTCACAATCTCTTGACGGGCAAAGCTAGGGATTGGTATTGGCTGCATGTGAGGCAATCAAGAGTCGATAGTTGCCAGTTCTGAGAAGGTCGATGCTTGATAGATTTCGTGGTCCGTGGTCTGAGCATGACCGGATGCACGAACTGCTACAGCGCGATCAAAAGCCTGGAGAGGAGACTGACTATTATATCCACGCCATGCGACAACTAGCGTCTCGACTACAGAAGACTTTATCTGACCGATATGTGGTGAAAATAATAATGAAAGGTCTTAGAGAAAATGTAGTCCGGTATGTATACGCGATGGACATATATACAGTCGATCAGTTGCGGGATGAGATCAACGAGGTGGAAGCCAATTTCGGAAAGCGTCATAGCCGAAAAGTCTATGCGGCTCCGCGACTACATAGTGTAGGGCAAAAACCCATGGTAAATGAGCTAGAGGCGGAGATCTAAGAAATTGTGGAAGAAGTGCGCTCAGATCAGAGGCGCACGAACAGACCAATGCAAGAGCAATGCAAGCGAGCGAGTTAATCGTACCGTGTTGTCAGCAATCAGGGCGTACCTTCAAGAAATAGAAGTGTCTATACGCTAGGGGTGATGCCATTCTTTGCCGTTTTTTGACATCATATGTTCCTAAACGGGCAAGCTACAAATTGGTTCGTAAGCTAGGGTCTCTGGGTGATCAAGAGGTTTCTGAATTGCACCCAGCAGACAAAATACACCTTATTAGACAGTGTGTCCAAAGTCAGCTACACCAGGCATACGAACGCAGTTGTTGGCAGTATAATGTTTGAGCCCGAGTGTGCCAGGCGGAACCAGGCCAAGAAGTTTGCCAACGCAAATTGGTGCCACGAAATTCTTAAAGGCCAGAGTAGTGTGTCGAGTAGGCAATAACTCATACTTGCCAGAAGATTTGTAAGGAAAACAGATTTCATGCCAAGGGCATTCGTGCGTAGAGGAAGGTTGTGGAGGGCGCGGCTCAGTTTAAGGAATGAGGCAGGCCGGCCAGATTGGGCGCAGACAGAGGCAGAAGATCGCCCGCCGAGCCCATTGCTCCCAATGTGACAGTCAGTGACGTCGCATCTTTGGGAATCCTTGGGTAATGTTGCATGAGGGAGTCTCTAGGAGGTATCGATATATCGGTGAGAGCCCTAAGCACCTTAGTGCGCCCCAAATTTCCTATGGGTGGCAACGCCTAGCGTAGGATCCACTGCCTTAAGCGAAAAAATGGTGGGAGACCGTAGGCGGGTGTTTGCCCGATTTGCTCGCAGGAGAATGGGCGAAAATATGCCAAAAACTCCAAAAACTTAAGAAAACCCGAGAAACGTTTAAAACGTTTATTAATAATACTATCTTTAACGAAAAATTCAAACTCGCCTATGCATATATAAAATGATGCTAAAAGAAAATGAATAACTCGTATAAAATCAGTACAGAAATTCAAACATCAAATACATATACAAGCGACACTAAACAAATTCGACGCCCGAAAGGTAGTAAACAATCCAATAAATAAAAACGGCAATAAATAAAAAGCGGTTCCGGCAACGAAAAGATCCACGCTGAGGGTTTCCGTCCGTACATGAAGCTCTCGAGCCAGAGAGGCCAGCAGGTTTCCACCCAGGCAAGGTTCCGGCCCAGTGGCGCCCGTCAGCCATATCTTCGGCGCCCTTTTCACTGGCCTTATCCAGCAGGATAGACAGGAGGCAAACGGCAACGGACGAGACCACGCCCATCAACAGAGCGAGTCCATTTCAGAACGCCCATCCTTGCCCCGAGCAACAGGCAGAGTCAGCAGCAGACTCATATTTAGTCCCCCTAAAAAAGGGAAGAAAAAAAGCGATTTTAACTATAAACTATATGCTGCACGAGGGATTATCGTCACATACCCGGTTATATGTTATTTGCGTACATTGGTGCAAACAGCTCAGAAG
The DNA here is from genome assembly GCA_035045355.1 of Drosophila lacicola. Classification (NCBI taxonomy): domain Eukaryota; kingdom Metazoa; phylum Arthropoda; class Insecta; order Diptera; family Drosophilidae; genus Drosophila; species Drosophila lacicola. Next base: position 129,154 of record JAWNPB010000245.1, read on the forward strand.
TAATTGTATGTCTCTCCGCTTGTTTACGATCGTGCGAAATTATTGTTGAAGATGTATTCTGTAAAAGAATGAAATTTAATAAATTATTATTTATTGTTATAATTAAAAGATTATGCAACGTATTATTCGCACCTATTGTGTAGAAAGAAATATGCGGCTAAAAGTTTATTGAAGAGGGGAGGAGAATGTCCACTTCGTTCGGATAAGTGCCGTATTACAACTGAAATTAAAAGATGGTGAAATGCGAATTAATTATTAGCACCACAGGATGGGCGGGAGCGCCATGGCGACAACAGCGAAGCCACCGATTGATGTCCGATTTGTTTGTTATTGAGCTTTAGTAGTTTTGTTACTTTTGTTTTGCGTAGTTTTGCCGCTGGTCTTTGTGTCCATTTTGGAGTCAGCTGTTTAGTGATATGTAGATTTGGTGTAGTTTTTTGTGCGATTGTTCGTAACGGTGGGCACGGGTATACCCCTCTAATGAAAGTACTGGCTGGCCGGCGATGCCCCTCGACTGACAAACCATCACGTAACAAATTTTTTGAAAGAAATTTGTCCTTTTTTAATCACGTATTATAATAGGTTCGATAGGGTATAGATATGTCGTATATTAAGCATATGTACGTCTACATGGGTATTTTGTTTTCTGCACACCTAAAATGACTATTAGTTGTATGCTCAGTTTATAAGTTTCTTAAATTTATTATCCAAGAACAAAAATTTCTCGTGTTTTTGCGACTAATTCCCTGCAAATTTAGATGTTAACCATTTTTCTGGTCGCAGCTTGCATCTCTTTAATAATTATATCAAACGTAACCGTAACAACGATACGTCTACTTCTTAGGAAGCGAGATGGGTCATACACATATTTCCCTTTTTCGCTCTTTCACTTTGACGAGTAAAAAGGCAGGCAAATTCACGTCGAAGAGAATAGCAAAAACAGGGAAAATCTGCTCGAAACAAGTGAAAACACTATACTACAAAACTAATGAAAGGGTAGGGTAGGTTACTAGCACTTATCTATGAGTAGTGTAGTGATTTTGCTCTGAGCTCATTGAACTACTCTAAGTCGCTTTTAATGCGTAGTGCACTTTATATAAGTGAGGACTAAATACTCCAAGAGAAAGTCCCTAAGTGAAAGTATATATCGTGAAACTTTTCAATGTAATATTAATATTTGAAGATTAAATATTAATTATACACTAGCAATGAAAAATATTTTTTTTTTTATGAAAATGCAAATTTGTACAACAATTTCTCAATACAATTAACGAAATAATTTTTTTTAGTTTGAAATTATATTATGAAATTGAATATATCTATAAACATTTTGAAAATTCTTTAACTATGTTATAAAAATATTAGTTCCGACTCGGACTGGGGGCTAAATATCAAGTAGTGTGCTATATATCAGAGTATATTAAAGCATGCATGAACTATTTCTGAGCCACAGCCAAATAACCTTGCTATTTATATAAATTCGATAAATAAAACTAATTCATAACGTGTTGCAATGAAAAGCCAAAATTCACTTTATTTATTGGCTAAAGCTTCAAAACAGTTGCTAAAAAACATTAGTAACTCAACATTTGAACGCCTTATTTGGTTACGTCATTTTGAAAATCTTAGTCTTATTTTATACAAGAGAACATTTCAAACCGGTCGTTCCTACGACAATATATATACATACATATATGATATTTTAGCCTGGTTCAGCCGACTCTGATGTTTATATAGCCTGTAATAAGAGATAAACCTATGCAAAGTATCACGAGGATACATTTAAAACTGAGGACTAGTTTTTATAGAAACAAACATTCAAATGAAGGGTATTATGAGTATTTCAATTTGTGTTGTGGAGTGTAATCGACCTTCATTATGAAAACGGGATGCAATAGCAATGATAGCAGTAGGCAGCAGCGGCAGCGACGTTACGTTCGAGGCGCCTTATGTATGTATAAATACTCAGAGCCAAACGCGACTGCTTTCATTCCCCTGTAGTGTTTAAAGTGACATGAAAGTGGCGACATTGGTGCATTACAAAAAGTCATGTATCAGCATGTCCAACCAAGCAACAGAAATCATATTTATGCCGACGGTGAGTGGAGCTGTACAAGTTTGATAAATATTACATTGCTTCAGTTAATTTGTGTTCTGCATACAATTTGGATTTTTTTTGTGTGTTTCTTTTCAAACTAATGTGAATATGTCGCGGGTTAAGTGGCAGATCTTACAGTTGCATAGGCGGAGAAATACGGTACAGTATTTGATGTCATTTTGGTTTGGCTCTTATAAGAAAACATTTATCAAGCACATTCATGCATAACAAAACGTTATGCTTTACCTATGGTTATATTGAATATAGCAAAAATTCTAATTTTATTCCACTGACAAGCGGACAGGGCTGAAATAAAGGCATCTCAGGCGCATGCGTTAGACAGGAAAAATAACGGGAAAATATTTTGTAGGGAAATTTGCTCTGCGTTGTGTGTATGAGTGCTTGCGAAACAGCTGTTTAACCTTATCTATGTACATACATACATATGTATATTGCTAGCTGAGCCTTATAAAAATGCAACTGTCAGTCGATCCAACATCAGTGCAAAAGCGGCACACCCCCTTTACCAGAATACTAGTAAATACCAAATTCACATATGAATGTTTGCATATGCATTGTATTCAATTATATTTTAAATAAAATATATACATACATACTTATACACTGGCTAAATTACCCCATAGTCTCCGTAACTTTGTTCACACATACATATATACTAAATACATATGTATATATGTATGTACGTACATTTGGATATAATTTTAAACCAAATCATAGTCAACCACTTGGTGTGTAGACTGTTACGCAACGTTACTTAGTAGTAACAATGCCTGGCATTTAAGTCGATAAGGGACGTCAGTGCTGCAGGTATTAAAATTAACTTATTTACGTACATATGTAAGTATGTACCTACATATGAACATGTATGTATGTATGTATATTTATATGCAATATTAGTATAGGCATTTCCATAAAACGTGTATCATGACTATTACTTAAAAAGAAAGTTATTTATTTCATATAGCAAAAAATATTATAATAATACATTTAAAAGAATTGTCAGTTGCTATTGACAATTTTTTAATATAACGGCTTTAATTAACTTCTTGTAATTCAGTACTTTAGCAAACTTGCATTATAGACATTTTTTAAATGCTTTAATATCCAAAAATTGTTTTTAGACAACAAACCAATAGATAGGTAATCGATTATTTTCTATTCTTAGGTGAGCTTAAAAAAAATTTTTTTTTATAGATATTTTTGTTTAAGTTTTGAAATCGTGTATACTAGTCTTAGATAATAAGCTCCGGACTCTTAACAAATTTGTTTTAAGTTGTAATTGAACTTCGGGCGAATATTATGCTATCACATATTTGATTTTTATAAAAATCTTTGAAAATCAGTTTGAAGTCAATCAGACTTAAACTAAACTTCTGCACATACAATATTCACTATACCTTTCCTGCCAATTGGGATGATGAAAAGGTAGATTTTTGTTAAATAGGCTTAGAGCTGATCGAATGTAAATCTAACTAATTTTCTACAAGAACTTTCCGTGCATTTTCTGCCCTTGGGGTGGACTTTCCAAAATCGCTAAAACACATATTCATTTATATCATTAAGGTTGAAGTAAAACGAAAGAAAATTAAAATTTTAAAGGATCGATTTTTTTTTTAAAACATGTTAAACACATTTCATAGATATACATATGGTTTCGGCTCAATATAAGCCAAGCTAAAAATTAAAATTTTAAAGTTATTGTTGGCTATAAACTTAACAATCATCAATTGAATAAAACAAAAAGTTCATCTCTGGTTATTAACTTATCTAATTCCACTTTTTATTATAAAAATGTTGTAGAGCTTTAAAGCCATGAACTCGTAACTTCACTTATATATTTAGTCATTATAGGGTCTTGCAACAAATAATGCGTCGATCCTCCCTTGTTGAGAACAACCTTATTTATAGATTCGATTGTATAATTGTTCAATATAATCCAAGAAGTCAGTGACCGAGCGGGCCTAATGCCTTTAATATGTTTTTTTTTTTTTTTTTTTGATACTTTTTCCAGACTCGCAAATTTTATCAGCCCCACACGTTTTCTCTTATAATTATGTCAATGAGTAAGGCGGTCACTTCATTATACTGGCATTTTGGGGCCTAATCCATGGCTTAAACCTCCGGTCAGTGTGAATCGGAGCGTTGTCATGCTGAAAATGCTAGTGCAGTTCACCAGTAATGTGTTTAAAAAGAGGAAAAGCTGTTTCAAGTGTGCCCTTCTAAGTTTTTGTATTCACATTGGACGTAAAAAACTGTAAATCGTATGTAATAGGAGATGGCTCACCAAACCACTGGGCTATGAAGGCGATCCAACTTGTGTTCTTCCTTCCATTTCATCCGAAAATAAAACATAGTGCCAATCTGAATTCCAAATTCCGACATTTCCTTTCAAGCTACGTAAGGAGGTTTCAGTCTCTTTAAATGGTGATCATCAGTAACAATCAGAATTCTACTGTTTCTAGTTTTGTTCGACCTTCTCTACATACATAGCAATTGAATATTAAATTTAGTAGTGTTAGCATTTTTCGTAAATTCAAAAAATATTGTTTTCACTATCCTATTCTTAAAAAAAAAATATTTATGTTGAAGAGGGCGTCACTTTTATGCCATTTTAAAGCTTGATTTTTTCCTACATGCTTTCAAAGTTCAAACAAACTGTTGAGCGCTTGAAATCTAATTTGTGGTCAACAAGTCTAGGTGAAGCCTGGTAGCGGCAGCTCGGTGCTGGTTTCGCCTACTCCGGTACTCTCGTTTCACTTGTTTGCTATTCGATTTTATGCTTGAGGACCTTAAAGCGACTCTTTTTTTATCGCTGCCTGAGATAAAGTCAGGATGTTCGATTAAAAAGCTTTTATTTATGCAAAAATTTTTTGGGCAAGGAAGCAGTACTCTGTCTTGACAACACAAGACATTTTCACAACATAGATTTCACGTCAAACTATAGCTCTAATATAGTCGAATTAGGGCTCTTTGGACTAAAGTTGTGGTGGGCTTTAAGTTAGCTGAAGCACCTATTGACGTAATATATGTACTGTTCACCACTAGTCCACGATGTCATGCAAGGACGTTCAGCGCATGCGTTAAACGAAATCTGTAATACTAAAATAACAAATTCTCTGCGTCAGTTCATATTCTGTTTACATAAAATAGGTGGCGATAGCGATAAAATGAAAGATACTTGATCTGTTTATACTATTACCTACATGTCAAATTGGCTGACTCTAGCTCTTAAAACCTAAGACATTTGCTTAAAAACAGGATTTCGATATCGACTTTTACCGATTGATTGGAAACGATGCTGATCAACAATATATACATACATATGTATATACCATATGGGGTCGGAGATGCGCCCTTCTGTCTGTTACATACATTTGTACATTTGTATTTATTGAAATTGTTAGTGCGACCGAACTGGGAGTGACATTACGCGGGAGATGCCGCAACAAAGCCAGGCGAGGATCGGGTCACCAGAAAAGCGGATTGGCCACCACGTCTGAGTAGCCTGTGGGTTTTCTTAAATAATATATTTTTTGTACACAAATAAGAAAGTAAGAGCTGCAGTCCTCACCGGCAGGGCTCACAGCAGTGGCTCCCAAACTTTTTTCCAGCCCATAGAAAAGAGGTTATTATGTATTTGTGCAAATGTATGTAACAGGCAGAAGGAAGCATCTCCGACCCCATAAAGTATATATATTCTTGATCAGCATCAACAACCGAGTCGATCTAGCCATGTCCGTCTGTCTGTCCGTCTGTCCGTCCGTCCGTCCGTCCGTCCGTCCGTATGTATGAACGCAACCATCTCAGAAGGTTCTCCTAGTGCCCGCTCAGATCGAGTTTATTTCCGATATACGATAGCTTGCCCCGTTTCCAAGTAATCAATAAAATTCGATATCTAAATCCTGTTTTTAGAACAATTTCGGCAATTAATATGAGCTAGAGTCACCAAACTTGACATGTAGCCTCTAGAAAGAATAGTATATATTCATATATCAAGTATCTTTCATTTTATACCTATCGCCTGTTGGAAGAAAAGGGTTCAGCGTATCCCCTAGTCGGGAGCTCCCGACTAGAACCTCTTAGTTGTTTTTAATTCTATTTATTATTAATTATAGGCACTTGCCATTATTTATAGGCAGCGGCCAGGCGCAAGCGGTTATGACTTAAACTTATTTATTTATGATATTTATTATTTAGGATACAATTATATTTATTTATTTGTCCTCTGCGTCAGTTTCGTCAAACCGTTGTCGCGTTCGCCCTGCAAGAATAAAAGTGATATGAAATCGTTAATAATGTTAAGTGTTAATTTATTGAATGTATTTGTGTGAGTAAAATTGAACATGTCCGAGTAACAAGTTAATGGTGGGTGATAAAAGGGTGTAAGGCAAGTGCACAACAAGATTTGAGAGTTGGCAGGTTCCTATATGGCCAACTTATGGCGGGGAGAGCTCCGTTAGGGTGGAGCTTAAAAGCAGTTCACCATGTGCATATTTGCAGCTTGTCCGATTGTATGTTCGAAAAGTAACCGAAATTCGCCCGATTTAAAACAGAAATTATTTTGTTAACCGACCATTTATCGAGATCCCTGGCTGATCTATGTCTACCCGGAAAATCATTAAAAGGAATGTGAATGACAAGTTGAACCATTGTGAAGCTCGTAAAAGCAGAGTTAAGTTTAGTTATCTTCAAAACAAGAAACTTTTCAACAAGACAACTTAATTTTAAACAGAACGTTATTTGCTATATGATATTGCGGTCCGATTTTTCCGATTTTTCACAAACATACATATGCTGACTGCAACAAAAAATCAAATGCGAAATTTCAAGGTTGCATAAAGGCTGTATCTTTTCTTCAGAGTAAAACGATATTCTTGATTTGGTCTTGGTGGCCGTATTAACGAGATTTCTCAACGTTATTGAAGCTAAAAAAATCAATCTTAATATGCATAGCTTAAATTAAATACAAGCATTACAAAAAATTTTCAATTGGGTGTTTACATCCACATACACTATAAAGACCAAGCAATATTCAGGCGACTTCCAAATCTATGTATCTCGCAATTTTAAAACTAGAGTCACAGACTTCCGCATGAATGTAAAAGTCTCTGCCTCTGTCAAAAACAGTTATTTAAGCCGTATTACGCCGTGATGGAGAATTTCCACAACCAAGCAAAAAGGTTTCAGAACCCCATAAGCAAGATCGCCGATTTACATCTTCATTGTTTCGCTCGCACTACAGGATATTGCTTCGGATTGCTTTCATTGATACATATAAGCTCACCTTATGCGTTTTAGGTGCACCTTTGAAGTTGGCATGATATCGGAGACTCGTAGCTGGGTCTACGTTCGATTACAGTGTGCAACAGAATTAAATATTTTCTAACGTTTGACGAACCGAAATCTTTTGGTAAATTTGAGGTCCCTAATGTTGTTATGAATTTTGTAAAAATTGGCAAAGTTTTTTATTTACCTTGAACCCATTAAAAATGGGGAAGAAAAGTATATATATTCTCAATCAGGATCAATAGTGTATATGTATACAGAAATTCTTAGAATTTGCGCTTGCTGCACGTGTTTGCAGGCCAAAAAACATTTTCTTTCGTGTTTCTTAACCGATCTTGATGAAATTTTCTGTGTAGATCTTATTGTATTCTAAAATATTCGTGTATTTTCAAAATGACAATTGCGTTTAAATTGTGGCTTAATTAGAAAGGCAATACAAGTTGGGTTACTAACATGATTAATAGCTTTTAGGTGGTAGCGGATAGGTAGGATAGCTATAAAATGAAAGATAATTGATATATATATACTATTCTAGAAGCTACATGTCAACTTTGCTGACTTTAGCTCTTATTTTATACCAAAATTGCTCAAAAAACAGGATTTCGATATTGATTTTTATCGATTACTCGGAAACGGGGCAAGTTATCGATTATCGGAAACAAACTCGATCTGCGCATGGACTAGGAGGACCTAAAGCTAATTTCAAGTCACTAGCTCTTATAGGTGCTGAGATCCTTGCGTTAATACGTACGGACAGACGGACGGACGGACAGACAGACAGACATGGCTAGATCGACTCGGCTGTTGATGCTGATCAAGAATATATATAGTTTATGGGGTCGGAGATGCTTCCTTTTGCCTGTTACATACATTTGCACAAATACAATATACCCTTTTTATCCATTTTCAATGGGTTCAGGGTATAAAAATACCGCACGATACAGTAAAATCTACGTTAGACGAGAATCTAAGGGACTGGACCACCGTTGGGCTAGAACAAATATTCCTTAACAACAGAATCATTTAAGTGATTTCATTTGTTTCGCATGGTAGTAGAACATATTTTTTGACTTGTAAATATGCCACTGCTCCAACTAGCTATTGTCATTAAAAATGCGCGCAGTTCGCCGTGTTTTTTTTATTATCATTTATTATTATTAAGATTACCTTTAATACATTCATATTATATTATAAATAATACTATAGTTCATTACAACAAATGAGCGCTAGCTTCCAGGTCTTCAGCTCTACTAAAATTAAATACTTTTAAATTTGATTGGTTAAGTTACATTCTTTTCTAAAGTAGTAAATCTTATCTAGGTTGGAGGTGAGACTAAGGATAGGTAGGTGGAAGGTTTTGAGTTAGGGAAATGGGCTTTCCTTATCTTTTTCAGTTTTCGGCAGGATTTTAGAATGTGGGTGGTCGATAGCTCATGACCACATAGCGGACAATTAGGGTTGTTGTCTCCAGTCAGCAGGGGTGACGCTGCGATGTCCGATCCGAAGGCGAAAGAAGATTGAACATTTCGACCGGGAAAAGTTGACGTCCTTTTCAGCGGATGGAATTATCGTGAAGGTGAAATACTTCGACATTGATTTAGCTGCAGTATCGGCTAGCTTGGTGCTTACAGTACTTTTGTGAGTAGGTACCCAAAAAACGTGAAGTCTGTCAGGGGTTTTTATTACTGAATCTCGAATTTGGACAATTGTGGGGTTAGAGTTGGAAATGTTGCTTATGGGTTCCACAGACTGGTGGTGCAGATGACAAATTTTCCAGATTTTCCTTGAGCGTAGTTTATGTACAGCTTTTAGCATGGCTACTGCTTCCGCCGAGAATATTGAGCAATACTCAGGGAAGCATACAGCTGTTATAGTTTTTCCATTTTGATCGACACCCGCAAACGCTGTGAAATCGTCTGATTTTGTGGCGTCGGTGAATAACCACGTTCGGTTTTTATAAATTCGTTTGGCTGGCTCTTCGGCAAATAGCGTTTTGAAGTAGTTGGTTCGGAGAGAGGAAAAGCTTAGAGATAAGTTTTGTTGTCGTTTCCGCAATTTCCTCCTCGACGGCAGACCAGCTTCCGCTAGAATGCACCTTATTGTTATGTTGGGAAGGCTTTAATACTTCGTAGAACAGCAGTATGGTAAGCTGGCTTAAGCATCTGAACGTGTGACTTAGCATACCAACTAAATATTGGCAGTGCATATTCTATTTTGGAGAGTTTTAGGACTCTTGTGTCATTCGTTGCAATATTTATATTGATTATTGAGTGTTTAGAGGTAAGTTATTTAATGACATTGACTTTTTTTTAAGCCCTCACTTATATATTAAATATGTTTTTTTAAAGTCATTCTCCTATCGAAATATATTCCGAGTATCTTAAGAGCATTCTATGGCAAAATTATTATTTTTTATTATTATTATGAAGGATTTTACCTGTATTAGGTGAAAGGGTTGCCCCAGAGACCAACACCCAATTATAAATTTCATTAAGTAAATTATTCGGGATTATATAAAGCTTAACTAGATCTTTAATTTTACTGAAGATTATTGCATCATCTGCGTATATTATATTCTTGATTTTTTCTATTTCTGAAAACAATTGTGTATATTTCTTCAAATGCAATAATGAATAAATTACAGACAGCGGCGATTCTTAAGGATAGCATGTTGTTAATCGTATCCCGGAATGAGCGCCGGGTCATAAAAACCTTCACTATATTAAAGATTTTCCCACCCCCACTCTATTTTGCGAGCTGTTGAAGAACTGTGTGAACTGCCATGCGATCAAATACTTTTTCGAAGTCAGTCGCCAATGAGGTGTCATGATTTTTGGTCGGAAGAGCTTCATAATAAGTTTTTACGAAATTGACTTGTTGTAGTAATTGAGTCTCTATTGGGAAATGGTCACTGAGTTGTAGATCAGATAGGACCTCCCATTGGCAAAGTGGGTGAAAGGTGGGAGAATAAAAAGTGAGTATGTGAAACCGTTCTATGAAGTGTGTTGCGGTGCCATCATTCAAATGAGATATGTTGGATGCAAAAAGAGCTCTGATTATTTGTTTTCCTCTGGAGTTGGTGTGATTGGAGTCCCAAGTGAAACCCCAGAAATTTAGATCGCCGGTCAGAATTAGTGGTACATTAAAAGCATTTATTATTGAAAAAAATTCGTTACCAGAAAATGGTCAAATGTAGCTGTTGGGAATGGTTAGTTGTTGCATGAAGTTTAACTGAATAGCCAAATGCAGGATATTTGATCTAGTCATGATCGAAAGTAAGGAGTGAGGCAGTTGTCTTTCGACAAGAATGCCAATTCCTTACTAAGCATTGATATTATGCCCGAAGTTGGTAAAGTAACCAAATAATTGTTTGTGGCAAGTTATGTTATTAGTGTTGAAAGGTAAATGCGTTTCTTGAAGACACATAATATCTGGATTTTTGCTATTAATTAAGATTGTAAGTTCATCGTAATTATTTATGTAGCCTTTTAGGTTCTATTTTATAACTTTAATAGTCATAAATAGTCAATTTATGTGATATATGTATATATTTTCAGAGAAAGTTTATTGTTGTTTTTTTGTTTATTTTTATTAGTCGAACATTGACTCGAGAGAGTCTTAGTGCGATTAGTAGATTTTCAGTTTTGTTTTGAGGATGGATGATTGAGTTGTGATAATGTATCAGTAGGTGCGTATTTGCTTGTGAGATTATGTAGTTTTCTGTAGAGTAATTTGATGGATTATGAAAAGGGAAGGGGTGTGAGAGAGAAGAAGAAAGCGGAGAAGTAAATTGAGGCGATTTTTTTTTGGGTAAGTGAGTCGCCAGACGAGTGACAATTGTCAGCAACACTAGCAAAATTGTTCTTATCGATAGGTCGGTAGTTGTTGTTTTTGTTAATTTTACTATTTTCGTTTTGGTCGTTTGCTGCAACTGCGACGTAGCTCACCGAGGTGGAGGGTCTTGGTAATGAATCTTTGTAATAATTTTTCTCCTCGCGCATTGTACTTTTTTTTTATTGTTTTTATTAATTTTTTTGTTGCTTAATAATTGCACTACAATTTCTATCAGATGCTGGATGACTTTGTGTACAATTGAAACTTTTGGGTCAGCAATTTGCGGAGTGAGAAGGAAGGCCGTAAATATTACATGACGGTTCGTTTTACAATGTTTTTGTGTGTGTCCAAGTTTTTCGCAAGATTTGCATCGCATAAGATTTGGAATAAATTCAGAAACCTTTACACTGTACCAGCAGAAATCAATTTTAGGAGGTAAATTGTAGAGTTCAAATGTTAGGAGCATAACCCCGGAAGGTTTTGAATCGCCATCTGTTTGTTTCTCTGTTTGGCATATACCTGGAAGCTCGGTTGTATTAATGAGTTTATTTGCGTCGTCAACTGAGTGAACCAACACATTACCGTCTTTAAGATTTGAGATGGAAGCGACGGAAATATCGGTCAGAGTACTGAATTGATTGTGCCGCAGATTTGGCCACCCATGGTTCTTTTGCTGATCAGAAAAGGTACAAGAGAAGATCAAAGCCAAGAGGAAACAAGTAAGAGGTTCTAGTCGGGAGCTCCCGACTAGAGGATACGTTGAACCCTCTTCTATCAGCAGGCGATAGGTATAAAATGAAAGATACTTGATATATATATTCTATTCTAGAGGCTACATGTCAAGTTTAGTGACTCTAGCTCATATTATTTGCCGAAATTGTTCAAAAAACATGATTTAGATATCGATTTTTATCGATTACTTGGAAACGGGGCAAGTTATCGATTAGCGGAAACAAACTCGAACTGTGCGGGCACTAGGAGGACCTACGCTCAAAATTTTAAGTCTCTAGGTCTATAGCTGCTAGGATCGACGCGTTCATACATATGGACAGACAGACGGACTTGGCTAGATCAACTCGGCTATTGATGCTGATCAAGAATATATATACGTTATGGGGTCGGAGATGCTTCCTTCTGCCTGTTACATACAATTGCACATATACATTATGCTCTTTCTACCCTTTTTAAATGGGTTCAGGGCATAAAATAAACTGGGCGAAACTCCGATCTCGTCATGTATTGACAACATGCGACACAAAGATATTTTCTCAACGGACTGGATATATCTTTTGACTTGCGTCGATAAATTTTCTTAATTCGTGGGGATTCAACCGATACCATCTAGGACGATCAGTAAGTACCTTTTCCCTAAGGCAAAAACATTCTGTGACAATGAGACATCTTTTTATTCAGAGACAATGACGACACTGTTAAGCGACAGGTTTGGCTTTAACGTTGTGAGAGCGCCGCCTTTTCACAGCACTTCCATGGTCAAGTGAAATGATTCCACAGCAGTATCATAGAGTTAGCGAGATGTCTGAAGATAGAAAGAAAAATTGACGACACGGTCGACCTAATATTACAGGCAACCGTGGGGTACAACCGGAAGATAAAGATCAAGATCGAAAAAGCCCAGCAAATACAGCCAGAGCGAAATAACCCTGCAAGGCAAAACAGGGTTTTTGACGTTGGAAAAAGCTGTAGGTAAAAACCAAAAAACCGGCTCGGCACCAAGCTACACCCTTATGCACGGAAATACAGGTAGAAGCAGTTTTGGGGATAACAGTTCAACAGTTAAGGGAGGGTGGTCAATAAGGACAATCTATGATAAACCTGCGTGTTGTACTGAGTTTTTGAACTTGTTACATTTCCGTATTCTATCCATATAATTCACTTTGACATATAAATTGTAAGAAACTGTTGTCTTATCATTACAGGAAGCTACTCGAACTAATACTACTACTTCCAATTGCGATAGCACGACTGATCGACTATTCTCACTCGACCTACATTCCGATAATGGACGGAAACGTACTTGATTGAGCGAGTACAATTACTTACGACAATCGACTAACCTGACCCTATTCCGGGAAATAATTGAAGAGACTAAAGGTCTTGCTAACCAGTTCCCACAGTCCCATATGCGTAAGCTTCTAGAAACCGATTGAAAGCATTTAGAAACGCTGTTGTCAATCTTATACATGCACCATAGGCTAGCGAGAAGTTTAGATTTTCTGGGGTCTGCGCTAAAGCTGATAGCTGGAACACCTGACTACGATGACTTTGACCGAACGCGACTTACGGAAGCCCAATTGATCAAGGCAAGCATTAGTCAGATCGACATCTAAACTCGGAAAAGAGAACAACTGAACAGGCTGTTAGATACTGCAAACGAACTCCTGAAAGGCAAGAAAACAGAACACATCGATATAGGGCATCTCTATGAAACCCTTTTGCCTAGAAATATTATTTTAAACACGGAAATACAGAATATCATATTTTCGATTACATTGGCAAAAATTGACTTAGTAAATCCCGCCATATTAGACACTACAGATTGAAATGTAGTTTTGAGCCCTGAAATCACAGATGTAAGCGTCAATGAGCTAAAGGAAGCTAAAGGAAGTAGTTATAGATAACAACATTGTTCATTTTTTAATCAAATATCCTAAAATTAAGCTCAAATATCGTAGGGTTACTATCTGGTAGCTGTATGCGAATGAATGAGTTAATCCCCAGATGAGTTTTACGGTAGGGCACTGGATTCTGGAGGATTGGTCTACTGTGAATAGCGAACAAGCCACTTAAAGCTAAAAGAAAAACTTGAGGACGGGGTAATCATCGTCAACGAAAGCGAAACAACGGTTCAAGTCGACGGCGATATGCCGACCACAGTTAGGGGCACATTTTTCGTAACCTTCGAGAACACGTCTTGTATCAATGCCTCCAAGTTTGTCAACCGCAATGGTATTCAAAGCAGAGTGCCGACAGAAGCAACAATGCCTTTGATCAACATTACCAGGCAAACAAGATTTTGAGCTTACCTTACCTATAAAAGTTAAATGAGTTCTGTGTATGTGATTCTATATATCTTATAGGTTCTTAGATCGACGTGTTCGTGTACCGTCAGGCGAAAAGACGGTCGGACGGACTGACGGAATATATATATTTATATACTTTATGGGGTCGGAGATGCTTTCTTTTGCCGTATACTTAAATTTTCAGAAAACAATCTTACGCTTTTCATGGTTCAGCGTATTATAAGTAGAACTTATTAACTGTTATTTTATAATAATATTTAAATTGTTATAACGAAAAATGTAAAAGAACTACGTTTGCGTCGCGTTCAAAAAATCCGAACCAGAAAACATATCCGAAAGGAATAAGAAATTTTATAAATGCGGACGCGAAGGTCATTTTATTGCTGAGTGCATGGAAAAGAGAAAAGTAAAGAAAGCAAAGAGAGAAACGCTGAAATGAAACGACCGTTAGCCATACTTGCGAATGTGCAAAAAAGCGACAACCTGACAAAATTGATGTGATATTTGGATAGTGGCGCCATTGCTCACACGTGCTTGGAAAGGTCATGGTTCGTAGATATAAGAGAGATATACAATGAGAAAATATTGTTTGCAGGAGAACATTTTATATTTGCCGACGGCATTGGTACGGTGTGTATTACTGTGGGAAATGTTTGTCTTGAACTGCTAAATGTTTTGAATGTTAATGAGTTGCAAGCAATCTTTATATCGATACCAAAGCTGTCGAAAAGTTCAGTCAGCGATCATGCAGAGCCGCCCGTAAACTGCGAAACCCGAGGTCAAGGGCGTCCACGAAAGATAAAAACTGAAAAACCAGGTAGACCCCGTAAGCAGTATAATTGCCTGAATATGCTGCAGGCAGAGGAGATCGTCATTCAGAAGGAGATATAGGCACTTGAAGCTAATAAGATGTGGGAACTTGCGGACTTGTTATCGAATAAGAAAGCTATAGACTGCAACTGGGTTTTTGGCATAAAAGTTGAATGTAGTAGCCAAAGAGTGTCATCAGCGATATGACGTCGACTTCTTTGAGACGTTGAGCATTGTGAAGCTCTTAAACACAAAAAACTTTGGAACAAAACATCTTAGTTTTTAATTCTGCTGACCCTGGCACATACATATTATGACTGCAACAAAAACCATATGAATTCTCTTGATAGCATTAAATGGAGAGCCTAGTTTGCATAAAAACAGACATGCAGCCGTATCTCTGAGCAGAGTATAATGATATTTTGAATTGAACAATGTGGCATGGTGCCCGTATCACCGCAATTTTTTTAACGCTATTGAAGCTAGAAAAATCAAACTTAATATATGTATAACCGTAATTAAATACAGGCAAAAAAAAAATTTTTAATTTGGAGTTCACATCCACGTACGTTATAAAGATCAAACAAAAAAATCCAGCAACTTCCAAATTGTTGCACGCTGTTAGCGACACAACAGTAAAGCTGCACTTTCTATCGATAGCTAGCTATTAAGTATTGTGCCATAACAAAGAAAAAAATGTTGTACAATTGGAGAAGCTCTTGAGGTAAGTCGGTAATGAAAAAACTAATAAAGCGGACGTGATTGTACTTTGCGGACACAATTGAATTTTTAACTGTAAAAGATCCTACAAATCTCAGAAGTGGGATAGAGAAAATCACGCCATGGAACTAAGTATTAATGATGTGACGGAGGTTACCTTACAAAAATGGTTGGCTAGTTTGGGCGAGGTGGCCCAAAGCTCAAAAGCCGAGCTGTTGCCACGTTTGAATTCGGTGCTAACAAATGAGCGCGACAGTCCGACGAAGAGATGCCCCGAAACAATTTGGCAGCCCAAAAAATTTTTCTACAGCAGCAGCAATAAGAGATTATCAAGGGCATGGAGTGACTCAAAAACTTACGCGCAGATTTCTGCGGATTTGCGGCACAAAATGTACTTACACATTTACGCACGCAAGATGCCAGCAACAACAGACCAGGCCAGTAGAGACAACTTCAGCTTGCAAAGCGGAGCAGACGAGAACGGTAACTGCGTCGAATTCGCCGGTATAGAACGTTTACGATGCCCGCCGAGACGTCACCAACGAAAATGTTTGTTGTGAAATTAGGCAAGCACGCTACACAGCGGCAAAAGAAAATAGCGAATGGGCTTCGGCAGCATTCCAGTTGGCGAAAGAAATCTTATTGGATTACGACGGCACTCTGGTTGTTCGCAGTTGGATTGTGCCATTTGAGATAGGAAACTCAGTGCTAAGAAAATGGATAAATAATACCACTGTATTTGTTGCGGATTTCTCTTTCGTTCCTACAACGCAGCGCGTAAAAACAACAACAACACAATTTGGGTTCCCAGCAGGAAGGTCAGCAGCCCAAGGCATTCAAATCAAAGGGTAACGCAGACGGTGATGACACAATATGACGTCACATTTCACACATACATGAACATTTGCACCAAAATGCGTGGGTTCAGACACATACGCCAACGACAATTAGGCGCGTCGAGGCATTGATGCCCTTATTTATAGTAATAGTGGATAATGTTTAAAGTTAATAATTATTATTGATTGTACCTATAGTTGCAAGGTAAATTCGAAATACTTCACTCAGACATTGGATAAAAATTTGTATCTAAAAATGTTAGTGGTATTTAGTTAGTTCATGTTAGTGAAAAATTATCAAAATCTGCCTGGCTGCTTGCAAGTTGAAAGCTAGTATAGAAAAAGAAGATATGAATTTGTGACATTGCAAATCATAATCATAGCAGTGATTAGAAAAAAAACAACAAGAGTTTGAAGAGTGCTAATCTACAGCAGGCTGTAACCCAAAACAAAAAGGGATAGAAAGGCCTGAATTTGTTTGTTTGTTTTAAGTCGTTTGTTTTGAGTTTGGTTGTTGGATCTTATAGAAATGTTCTGAAGTTGTCTTTGAATTTTTGGGTAACGGCAGAAGAAGCTGTAGACAGCCGGATGTTGTGTTTCCAATTTGTGTTTGCAACCTCTTCATCTCTCATGAAGTATTTTCAAAAAGAGCTTTCGAGCCAAAAGCACCCTCTGTCTATTTATTACTCAATGCGAACTATCGAATGATAAACCTGAGATAAACGTAATCAAAAGATAAACCTTTTAATTTTCTACAGTTTTCTTATTAGTTCCTCGCTTAGGACATTATATAGCCAACAGGCTTAGGACTCTAAAAACGAAACTGTGGTGTTAATTTTAATTTCTGTGTGTAATTGTAAGAAAAAGTAATAAACATGATAAGTTGGATGACGAAAATTACGCGGTGTGGGCAGTGCAAATAAAAAGCATTTTGGTACAAAACGATCTATAGCCGATAGTGTGCGGAAGAATTATTAAAAATGAAGGTTTTTTTTTTCTTTTACATCTTATTTATTTACTTTGTCTCTGTCTCTGTCTTAAAACAATAAGTAAATTTAGTCAGCTATACTTAAAATTAACAGGAACAGAAAGTTTCCAGCGACCCCTACTATTATATTTTACATATGTTGTATGTACGGAAGTTCTACTTATTTAATTTATTTATGTTGTGTCTTTAATTTAAGTTGCTGCCGTTTTCCCTTAATATGATTTTTCCATATTCCATCTCCGATCGAGATGATTGATGAGCTAGTTGCTATAATGACTGTGTCGTCCGCGTATGTTGCAACAGTTGTGTAATTAGAAACTGGCATGTCAGCCGTGAACAGGGTATACAAGACAGATCCTAGCTTCCTTGCGGAACACCTGCATTTATAGGAAACAGTTGCGACGATTCACTTTTTTGCTGCACATAGAATTATCGTTTACCCAAATACTACTTTAATAATAAATAGTATGGTGCAGGTAGCCATTTCTTTATTTTATATAGGATACCGTTATGCCAAACGCGATTAAACGCTTGTTGAACGTCAAGAAATGCTGCAGTACAATATTTTTTGTTTTCAAAAGCTGTTAAGTTTTAATTTATTACTCTGTGGCACTTCTCAGGGGTTCCGTGGCCTCTTCCAACCGATGTTCAGGAATGATGGCAAGTTCGTCCAAAGTTGGCAACATTCTCTTTAAAAGTATTTTTTCAAGTTTGTTTGGCTTTAGAATCATAATTATCTCTGCATTTTTTCATTTTCCAGTCTGAGTATTGCATTGAATATAAAAGTAAGGAAACAGATGCATTTTGGAGGAAGATTTTTTATGGTTAACCCATCGATTTTGTCAGAGCCAGGTGCTTTTTTATTGTTTATTTGTTTAATCTGTGTCTCCGAGGAAACTCGGAGCTAATGTGACGAATTGGTAAGCTCATTTGACAGGGTGAGTCAAGAAATCTTTCTACTTTATAAGTATATATCATATGTCTGAAATACCGAGTGCAAATGCTGTCCAAATGCTTCAGCTTGCTCGTCATCAGTCTTACACCAATCGCCATTACTCTTACGAACTATTGTATTTCTCTTAGCAGGTCGTTTGAGATATTTAGTCGCTCTTCATAGATTTCTGAGGTATGCAGCAAGAGATTCATTTTTCAAACCAGACAACAATTTCTTGAGATCAGATACAATCTTTTGTCAGCAGGGTATCGGCTTTCTTGCCATCGTTTCCGCAAATTTATTTTATTCTGTATTTGTCGCCGGATTTCAGCTGAAAGATACGGCTGGCTAGATTG
Organism: Drosophila lacicola; assembly: GCA_035045355.1. Lineage (NCBI taxonomy): Eukaryota > Metazoa > Arthropoda > Insecta > Diptera > Drosophilidae > Drosophila > Drosophila lacicola. Next base: position 148,078 of record JAWNPB010000245.1, read on the forward strand.
TAGATGCCTACGTATACACTTGTAAGAAGCTCTACAACAAAGTATAGCTCATCTCCTGTTTTTAACGAAATTTCCAAGTTAATAGTTGTTTCTAGATAGTTTTTAAAAGCGTTAATATCTGTTGTTGCAGAGATTATTTTGTATGGTTTCGCTAGCAACTGAGCTATAGTACTGTACGTCACTATTATTGAACAATGGTTTGATCTAAGATCAAAGCTTTCTGCAATATGCATATGTGATTGTGGGATTCCAGAGTATACTACGAAAGTCAATCAGGTCAGGTATTTTCCGGCTGTCAGTAGGCCAATATGTAGGCTTGCAAGTTGAAAGAGTTGCAAAGTTATTAAAAAAAGTTGCAAAGTTATTATTATTTAAATTATTTCTTATACATTTGTATAGCTCGCTTCCCTTTTGATTTGTCAGTCTGGTGTTGAAGTCGAAACCAACAATAAACTTCGTTCCATGTTTTTGAAAAAAGTGGCAAAAGTCAGTTTCTTTGAGTGCGAACCTTTGGGGGGAGGTATATCGCTGTGAATTTTACGTCTGCATGTATACATTTGATCTCAATTGTGGCAACTTGTATAGTGTTTTCCCTGGTGCTGTCCGTAATTTTAAACTTTAAACCTTTTTTAATGAGAATAGCAGCGCCTCCATGAGCTCTACCGGCCGGATGGTCAGCTCTAACCATTGCATATCCAATCATTCTAAAGCATGATCTATTGGTAAAATGATGAGATATTAACATGATGTGAATCTCATTAGTTTTTTAAAAATAGAGATATTTCATTTACATGGTTGGAAACCCCATTGGCATTCCATATTCCGATATTTAGATTTACTTGCATAACATGTTTACTAGTAACATGATCATATTAAGTAAATTGTTAGTGAGCTCAAATTGTTTTTATAGTAGATGTTCTATTCTCTCAAGTGAGTTATTTGTATTATTTCCTGAAGTAAGGCTTTGCCGATCAGTTACTGACTTTTTTCGACAAAAGTTTCTGATAAATTCTACACCCTTTGTAGCTAGTGGCATGATCTTCAAGGCAGTTGGCACATTTTGCTGGTAATTCTACGTCTAAGAGAGCATTTTACACACCTGAAAAGATTGGCACAATAAGATTTTGTGTGTCCAAATTCTTGGCATTGCACTATGTCATTGTTTTTGCGAGGTGGCTCCATATTTACAACAGCGTTACCAATGCGTTAAAGATTATATATATCCCTATTCTTTTTGTCAGGCTCAATATCTAGGAAAAACAAATTTAAAGGCTCTTTGGTTAAACGGTACACGGATCTTAATGCTGCTTATGCGTCTGACAATATGACCTTTCGATTCTACTTCAGTTTTTTTTAGTTCAGTATTCGTGGAGAAGTGTAAGTTTTTAATGACAACTCTAAATGCTCTGTCTTGCTTAAGCTGGTATATAGAAACTCATCACTAAGATTTTTAACTAATTTTCTATATTCTTCAACAGACTTAACTATGACATGCACTTTTCCATCGCCTTGACTCTTATAGTAGTATTCTTCTTTATTAATTTTAGTATTCAGTTAGCATAGCACTTGTCTCATTAACATCGGACAAAAATATAGGTGGCGGCTTGGGAAAATCATTCCATCATCTTCGTTCCCATTCCTATTCGGTATGTTGTTGCTTAAAATAGCAAATCTGTTAGAGCTAGTGCTCGGTGTAGTGTCCAGACCAGTTAGTTTTCTTGTGACTGGAGGTGAGGTTTGGTTTGGTCGCTTATTTGGATTTGGTTTTTTTGTCTGCCAATGCCAAACCGTTAGGTCTTCGTTGTTGTCACTCATGTTGACAACAACAGAGCGTCAACAGTTTATTGATGCTTATCAGCAGTCAATGATTTGTTGTTGCGTCTCAGTGAGAGAGCAGGTGCTTATACGAATACAACACAGATAAGCAGAATAGATAAATAAAGCGTAGCTTCCGCGCAAAATTAGGCACGTCTACACTCAACGAGTGATCGATCGCGACTAAAAAGAAGCATGGGAGACGTTAATAAGTGTGTATTAACCGTGCGAGCCAGCAAGAAAATTTGAGTTATTTAAAAGTTTGCTACGATTGAGTATGCCAGAAGGTGCAAGTGTGCAAAACTACGTAAATGAGTTTCTCAACACAGTTGAAAAATTAAAAGAAATTGAAATGAATATAAGACATTCTCACAATTTTGCTGTTAACCGGGCTAGGCAAAAATTTCGAAAACTTTGTTGTAGCGATCGAAAAGCGTGAATAGTTGCCATCCTTGTCTGATTTGAAAATCAAGATTATTGAAGAAGGACAAAGACAACAATTGAACAGCCAAGAAGCGGGTAATGGCGTTCAGCAAGCATTTGTGTCGCTTACAAAAAATCCGAACCAGAAAACATATCCGAAAAGGAATAAGAAATTTTAAAGATGCCGTCACGAAGGTCATTTTATTGGTGAGTGCGAGGAAAAGAGAAACGTAAAGAAGTCGAAGAGAGAATCGCTGAAATGAAATGATTAAAAGCCATAATTGCGTATATTCAGAAAAGCGACAAATTGACAAAGTCGATGTGATGCCTGCATAGTGGCGCCACTGCTCACACGTGTTGATATTAGAGATCACAAAGAGAACATATTGTTTGCAGGAGAAAATTTCATGTTTGCCGGCATTGGTACTGTGTGTATTACTGTGGGAAAAGTTTGTCTTTAACTGCTAAATGTTTATGCTAAATATTAATGAGTTGCAAGTTATCTTTATATCGGTATTCAATGCTGTCGAAAAAGGATACAAAGGAAGATATTGACGAATATGAGAGTGCAGTAAGCGATCGAGCAGAGCCACCCGTAAACTGTGCAACTCGTGGTCAAGGGCGTCCGCGAAAGATAAAAACTGTTAAACCATATATAACCCGTAAGCAGTACAATTGCCTGAATATGCTGAAGGCAGAGGTGATCGTCATTCCTGAAATTGTTAGGGAAGCCAACGAGCCAAAAATGAGCCAAGAATGGTCGGAAGAGATTTAGAAGGAGATATAGGCACTTGAAGCTAATATAGACGTGGGAACTTGAGGACTTGTCAGCGAATAAGACAGCTATAGGCTCCAAAGGTGTTTTTTGGCAGAAAAGCTGACAAGGAAGGATATATTCAGAGCGCTTAAAGTCAATATTAGTAGCCAAAGGGCATGTGCAGCGATATGACATCGACTTATTTGAGACGTTCTCTTCAGTTGTCATATACTCAAATGGACTTGCCCACTGCCTACCTGAACAGTAAACTCTTAGATGAAGTTTATATGAAACAACGGATGGATTTGTATGTGATGAATACCCTAGTAAAGTCTTGAAGCTGAAAAAAATCTTGTTTTGATTTATTTCGCCATAACACAACGAAATACCAGCCCTCACAAGGAGCATGATGTTACAGCGAAGCGTGTGTCTAAATGGCACGGCTAGTATGAATCTTTACTATCAGGACACTATTAAGCATATATTATTGACCATCTGGTACAAAATTGTTGGATACGTCCCATTGTACCAGCACCCGTTTAAAGACAGAAAAGTCACCTGAAATTTATGTATTTGTCTTATAGCGATAGATCAGGCCATTTCACCGTAAGAATTCAGATGTTGTGAGCTAGAATTGTATTTATATATGTGTTCCTACTGAAATTGAACGAAGATAGAATGTTTGATTGCCACGCTTCTTTTCAATTCGAGAGCAGAACAAGCAAGTCGCAAATTTTGAGTGCGCATAAGCATAACTAATTGTACATGTAAAGGCTGTACGCAGTTTTGCCTTATTCGGGCATATTGAGCCAAGCTCATTGCAAGAAAACTCCGGTGTGCGTACACTTCACGTTTAGCAGTTTTTCAGCAAGATTTCCGCCACCAGGTGATATTTGTTTTTAATTAACTGTGTGCGTCATTCTCGACCTGGGACTTCCAATCCCAGATATTCGCCCAAGGGATTGAAGCGTTTGGGTGTCCGTATCCCAAGACCAAAATCGGATACACGTTGCCCACGTAAATACCCTCAAGATGATCGCACTTGGGGTGCGCATAAACGCATTAGAAACTGCATTAGAAACTTCCTTTCTTTGGAAAGTCAAGAGAGCCAAGATTAATCGTAATTTGTAAATTTGAAATATAATATTTAAAAATAACTTGATAACGTAATATTGTTAAACATAAAGTAAACTAACATCTTCTAAGTGCCATGCGAAATAGGCGATGAGTGTACGGTATACCCCAAGCTATTTGTAAATATACTGACTAATTTGAAATGATCCACAGATACTACCTTCATGCTAACGACGGGCCCAACGTTTGAATTTTAGGTATGCACTGGCCAACTGAGCCAGCCAAAAAGTTTGAATATTTAATAATATTGGTAAGTCGGCGAGCCTTCAGCACTGCCCAATATAAGTGTACCGCCTCTATGCCCATTATCATTTGGCAGGCAGTAGGATTTTTGGTTTTTAATTAGTTTATATAACTTTTTCTCGTAATCATATTTCAGTTCTGACTGATCGTTAGCGTTTTCCACTTAAGTTTTCTTTTTCTTATACATGGTTTTCAAACATGCCCTATATGAAGCAAATAGGCAATAAATAATATGGAATTCAAAACTCAAATGTTTCAGAGAAATTAGAATGAGCGTTCTTTAGTACATATCAAAAATGCAACTAATAGCTTAAGGACTAAAATAAGCTGCGATTTTGAGAAGAGCAGCAGCTCCAGATTTTTATACCCTGAACCCATTAAAAATGGGTAAAAAATGTATAATGTATTTGTGCAAATAGCCACAATTTAAACTCAATTGAGAATACACAAATATTCTGAAGCACAATAAGATGTAGATACTGTAGAAAATGAAAAGAAAGAAAAGAAACACAGAAGTTATTAAAGAAAACGTGTTTTGGATTTCCTCGTATCAGAGGCAGCAAGCGCAAATTCCAAGAATTTCTATCTACATGTACACACACACATTCATGTGCGTCTGCCTTGAATTCTGTCAACAGCATTTGCAATTGCGATTGTATTGTTTTCTGTGCTGCTATTCCAATTCGTTTTTCTCATTAAGACTCAATTATCTCAATTATTGGTGTGGCTGTTGAGTAGAGGCGGTGTCAAGTAATGCGGCTTGTAGCGAGCTTGAACCCGGCCGAGGAAACTATTTTTTTTTCTTTTGCTAGTGTGGCTGTTGAGTAGAAGCGGCAGCAATTAATGCGGTCAGCTGCGAGTTCGAACCCAGCCAAGGGTGTTTTTTTTATATTTTATTTATCTTTATTATTATTATTGGTGTTAAAATAAGAGTGTTCATGGTATCCCCTAGTCGGGTACTCCCGACGGATATTGCTGTTCAGTTTAGCTCTAAATATTTTAATTAACGAGCCAGATGGGAGGAGCCGTTGCGATCGAGGCTTAAATTGATGTATGTGATGCATTATTGCCAGTATGGGCAAGTGATCCGAGTAGCGTTCATAAGGCGATTGAACTGTAAGCCTATCCCAAGCAATCCCGTTGGTTATGAAAAAGTGCAGTGCGGAAAGGGTGGGCCAAGTGTTATACGAATAGAATCTTGGGTTACCGGTGGAGAGGACTTGGCTTGAGCAGCTGGCCATGGCTTTTGTGTGCGTTTCCCTCGAGGATACGATATAAAGTTGCCCCATCTGGATGCTTGTAATTTACATATAATTTGGGGTCAAGGCTCCTTAGGTGGAAGATACATCAATGCAATTGTGATGTTTACCGAATTTGTCTGCATCTCAAAATTTTAAAAATTACTAATAAGGCGAATGAGTATTTTTTTCTCAGACAAATCATTTTTCTATGTTTACTTGGGGCCCACAGTTTAGGAGAAGACTTATTTCGGTTCGTGTATTCAGTTGCCTTTTTGATAACTGATAAGCAATGATTCTAGTTTTCCTTTGCAAAAAATTTATGGCATAATCAAAACTAAAAACGAATTTACTTATAATAAAAATTGTACTGTCCCACTTGAGCGACTGCGCGCAAGGCACTTTCGACAACGGTTTTTTGTGTTGGAGCGCGACACAACCGTCAGTAACGTATGCAGAAATGCGACTGAGTTTCATGTACTAGACTCGCAACTCCATCCAACCTTTCCACCGCCTTATACCTAACACATATAACAAGAATTCAGTTTTACAAAATAATAACTGAACTTAAATAGAAGCACATACACGATACAACCGCAGTTGCAAATATATTTGTGTGTGTGTGTGCCCATATATCCAGAAATTCTTGGAATTAGCGCTAGCGTGCTTGTGGCAACGTGGCCTGCGTTTCTTAACCGATCTTGATAAAATTCTGCAGTAGATATTATTGTTTTAAAGAATATGCCATATGAATAAGTTATTTGTTTTTCAAAATATATTCCTAAGCTCGGCATTTATCACTTTCACTTTGCTCCTAACATAATTTCTAAATTCTATCAACATCGGACCACTATATTATATAGATGCCATAGGAGCGATCAGTCGAAAGGTAGTTTCTTTTATGGAAAACTTTTCTGTATAAAGGTATCTTGACGAAACTCGACATTTATAAATTTTACTATGCTTCCCAAATATATGCAAAATCATATCAACACAACTATATCATATGGCTGTCATAGGAACTATCGGTCAAAAAGTAGTCCGTCGGTCTGTCTCTAAGCTCTCAGCTTTTAAGCTATCAGCTAGAAACTCTCATTAGTCCGAATTTCTGTTAGAGGCAGTACATATGTCGGAACTGGCCAGATTGGACGGGCACGCTATGCCCCTAGTTATAGTTGGTATTGGTCAGTAAGTTCCCAAAGTTAAAAAAGTCTGCTGGGAGCAGATAATTAAAAACAGCCTAACAGAAAAAAGAATCTATGCCGCCAACAATCAACTTATATAGGTAGAGTATTTTTCAACAGTTGTTTAACGACAAAAGTTTATGAAAAAGAAGACTTATGCCGCACGGTGGCAACCAAAATTTGGGGTCCCAGTTAAAACATCGAAAGGCAAATAGCAGAAATTGTTTCTGAACTGATTCAATTTAATCTTGACTATTATTATACTGCAAAGGCTATTAAATTAAATTAAATAAATTAAAAATTAAAATATTATCAAACTTAACCAACTAAATGCGTATTTATGCTATTGGCTATTGGCTATTGGTTTATTGGCAAACCACGTGTCAGTTAGAGCCAAGCGCAGGCAGTTTTGTATTCATGTGCGCACATATATTCATATACGTGCTTTCCATTTCAAATTCTATAAATAGAAATGCAGTTTTGGTTGTCTTGTATACTATGTGTGCTGCTACTAAACTAAAATATTTTTCCCTTATAATTTAAGTGGTATAGTATTCGAAAGGGTGTCTCTCAACAGAGAAGAGGAGGCACTTCGACCCTAAGAGGTCTTATCCATAAAGCTCCGCATAACGACAAGAGCGACTCCACCTGGCTAACGAAGGTGAACAGGTCTCTTGCCGAGGCAGTTTGTTCCAAAAGACAACCGCATTTTTGAGATGGTACCTCACCGCGTAATGTCCAGAAACCTGAGGAATGTTTAGAGGATGATCTATTTAGCATGCTTTTTGTGTGTCTGTCTCATTCATGGTCTATGGATTTAATTCTTGAAAGACTCTTTAGACCGAGTTCACGCCACTTAAAGGCTCAGGGCCTTAAAGAGTAGCTAATGAATCAACCCTGGCCAGTAGCGCGGCTTCTTTGTTACAATCTACACCAGCGTGTAGAGCCATTGGACGCTATTCCAGCAATCTGTAACCAGTTTGGAGCTCTCCATGAAGAAAGTGTTCGAAAGGCTGTTAAACTGTACGAGAGGATATTAATGTAAGCATATTGAAGGTCCCGTTTTCGATAAGAAACTGGGATTAGAATGCTGTGGCATTAATCTCAGAAATATTGGGGGAAGTGCTCATTGCAATCGACGATTTGGTGTTGAGTCCAGTGATCCCATCACCCACTCCTTGGTCGGTTTTGCATCCATGAGTGAAACACTTCAAGTTCCTAAGATCGTCGGAGCAATTGCCGTTATCCCCTCCGTTGCAATATGAGATACGAATCCCCATTTGAACTCCTAAGTGCAAATTCCTCGTCTTATAATCTATGCTATTGCAGATTTCCAAGCCAGGAATTTCTTGAATGAGACTAACATGACCATAGAACCATAGAATACAGATGTGATTTTGATGCGGAAAAGGCTATGACCAGAAACTTCCTTTATGTGAATGTATAAAGGAGTCAGTGCTACGATTTTTTCATGGCTGCAGTCAGACACGGGCAGTACATTTATTGTTTCAGTGCGCTACACTACACACGAGGGCAGTGTATATTACAACAGTTCTGACCACCATGTTGTATAACTATCTGATGGCTCTACTGTTAATACCCTATGTCTTTCTAAAGAATCTACGACATGTGGTGGCCAATATCAAGTGTTCCTATATCAATCTTGTACCGTTTTAAAACCGGAACAATATCGCCCAATGGGTATTTATATTAAGACCTATTCAAGTGCTCTCTGCACTCGGTAATTGTGTTTTCAAATCTACCGGTTACTATAAGGGTAGATCACTTGCATACTTGATAGCATCAATACGCAATAATTCATCTATTACTAAGGACCACAGGAGAGCAAGTATAACTCCCTTTGTTGGCAACCTTTGACCGCCCTAATGCGGATTATGGTTACGTCTAACGTGGATTTCTCTATTTATTAGCGTAGCTTTATTCCATAATGTAGAAAAACAGTCGCCTGCAACCTGGAGGAGCGTTTCAAGCCGTTTGAGACCGCAATGCATGGAAGGATACAGCGAGTCGCGAAAATCCTGGAGGCGCCGCTCCAAATTTCACTCCCTGGATCACCAATCACTTCCCAAGAAGTGAAGCAGGACATAAAGAGCCTAAAGAATTACAAAGCCCCTGGGGAAGATCGGTTGGGCAACCAGACAACCAAACAAGGCAGTGCTTTTTCTCGTCACCTAGGTCACTTTCCAGTAGCCTGGAAGAAGGCTCATATCATTATGTAGCACAAGAGCGGAAATCCCCCTAATCAACTTTAATCCTATCGCCCCATCAGCCTTCTGCCTGCCTTTGGCAAGATTCTGGAATGGTGCATCCTTAGAAGGATCCTAAAGGATCCGGGAAATAAAACGCTTAATCCCGAAGTTCCAGTTTGGGTTTGGACTCAAACACGGTAATCCTGAGCAACTCCATCGGGTTACAAACTTTATTTTGGACAGCTTTCACAGGAAGGAGTATGTGGTGGCAGCATACCTCGACATCCAACAAGCCTTCTACCGGGGGTGGCACGCAGGACGCATCTCCAAGATAAAGGGCAAATTAAATCTTTAACATCAATGCGAGCTTTCTTAACGATAGGACATTTCGAGTGGTACAGGATATCTCAGTGAACCCCCAAAAATGTGCTACGGACACTCACACCCTGCGCAAGGAATTCCTGCCCCGGACTTTTTCTCTATGGCGAGCTCTTAGAGCAGGTGCGTGCCCATAAATACCTAGAGATCACACTCGACAGACGACTTACGTTCAAAAATTATGTCACCGAGGTAACCAACAACTTGAAAAGCAAAATCAGGCGCCTGAGCTGTCTGCTAAGCCCAAATAAAAAACTCTCACTCCGAAACAAAGTCCTTATCCAAAGGTAATCTTTGCCCCTGCGTTGCGATTTGGGCTCCAGGTTTACGGAATTGCCGCGAAGACGCACCTAACAAACTTCGCATCATCCAGGCCAAGACCTTGCGAAAAATTTCTGGAGCCGAATGGTATATTCGCACACGAGGTATCGCAAAGGACCTTAAGGTTCGTATGGTAGGAGACGTTATCAACAATCAAGCAGTAAGCTACCTATTTAAGCTCCACAACCGCCCTAACGTCCTGGCAAGGAACCTGCTAAGGAGGCGATGAAGAAGGAGGCTTAAAAAGACATATCCTATAGACTTTAAATTAAGCTATCATTAACCAAAACTCACGCTGAAAAAAGTTGCTAAGCAAGAGTAACAGAAGATTAGCTGTAAATAAAAGAAATTTATTCCCATTAAATAAAAATAGATCAGATTATTCTCAATATGCCTGACTGGACGAAGAAATACATGATAGATCATTTGAATGTGTGTTCCTTTTGCTACAACAGGCACAAAAGGCACACAATTGAAGAAAATATCTCTGGCTCGCGACAAACGCCGTGATCTTCTTATGCACACGTTCACAAAACACACACATAACATATGTATGCTTGTAGATATCGGGTTTTTTTTAGAAGCTATGCAGGGAGAAAGAGATGTACACAAGTGCGCAAGCAATGAGTGAGACCGAGTCACATGCATACACACATATGTATTTAGGTTGTAAGGATTTAAAACTAACATATGTACATATATTAAGAAAAAGCTGCTGATCGTTCGGCTTTTCAGGCCAGAGTTCGGCTGCCACTCGCAGCAGTCTTACTCTCCCAGGGCATAACAAAATTGTCACAGGCACCTTGGGGTTCCCTCGTAGCGATTTATCGTGCTTTGATTATTATTATTGTGTGGTTAGTGTTAAAAGCCTGATTCCACTACTCTCAAAATATGTTAAATTTACAAACTTCACATTCTGCAATTCCATTAGCCAGTGTCAGTTGTCGGTAACAAATGAATGGCATAAGTACCACTTTTTTAAATAAACAGCTGATCAGTTTGATTTGATTTACATAAGCGCCGCAAAGTTTTCCTTCCAAAAGTCAAATAATACGGCCCCGAAGTAGGGGCTTCATTTAATGAACTCCTTGCGGGATCTGGTCATCTTTAAATGTTCAAAACTGTGGGATTAGTAAAATTATAATTTAAAGTTACAGCTAATACTTTTATATTTTTCATACGAATACCAAAATTTTTCCAAATGTGAAAAATGTAGTTTCTTATGAGAAAACGTACAGGCGTCACAATTTCACATTAGCAAAAATGTCACATTCGCATAAAATGTCAGAATTGTTGACAGTGGAATTAGCTTATAACCCAAAAAGTATTTGAACTAGATACACCAATCTTATTGCTAATGTTCTTCTATAGCACACAGATAAATAGATTCTCAGTCATTGGAAACCAGAAGTCAATTCATATGAAAAAAAGTACTCTAAAAGGTACGGTTTTGCGCTTTTGTATAAACAGTTTTTTATATGCCCTAGTCAAGGTCCTGCATTTTCAAAAAGATCGGATTATAAATCTTAGTTAACCAAGGTAGCATATTAAAGGAAACTATAATATTCGAACGGCAGCTTGGCGCTGGGCTTCGGGCACTCGAGCAACATTAAAAAGAAGAAAACCCTACACACTTATTACAAAAACACACACACAGTTACACATATGTATGTATGTGCATACAATGAAATGTGCCTGCATATGTACATGTACATGTGTAAACAAGGAACAAAGGAACAAGTCGAATGCATTTCTTTTAACTGCTTCGATAAATATCAGCTTGAAACACTCACCTCAATACCCTCTGTGACCTATTGATTTTTGATTGATCGTGAAAGTGAAATTATTAAATTCAGTGTATACCCTTCGAGGACCTACATATCAAGTTTGGTGTATCTAGCTCGGATACTTTTCGAGTTATGCTTACAAACCCGTTCTATATCAGTTGTGTTTCCGTGAGTTTTTCGGATTTTGCATGATATTTGATATCGTAATCGCTAGCTCCGTCAACTGTTGCATCTTTTTTTTTTACCGCGCATGCCCGTTTTAATTGAACTCAATTGATTTTTATTTAGCTCATCAACGCTGATACCCCACGTCTCTCCCTCTAATTGATGATGAAAGCGCTAATGATTGAACGAAATAATTACAAAGTGATAAATTCGTTTACTTGCGCAGCGTTGATGGCAGCGCAATTTACGGGCCCGCAAAACCAAGATAAAATTAAAATTGATAGCTAAAATTGAAAGATACTCGTACTTAAAAAATAAAAAAATAATTCGTCGTCAATTTGCTTTAAAAAAAATAACAACGGCCACAGTTACTTACTTACATATTCTCCTTGGCAACCGCTAGTGCGAATGTTTAAGGACATTTAAAACATGTAAAAATATTCCGAATCGGCCGAAAACTAAAAAACCGTTTGCTTATCAATTTTACAAGCTTGTGTTTTTCAGGCCTCATACGAAAAGAATAAATTGATTTGCTGGTTCAGTGTTACCAACCAAGAAACCTATCTACCTACCTATAAATAGAATGTCTGAGCTTAGATCGAATATAGTTAGAGTGATGGGACCGCGGAGAGTGATCCAAAAATGGGTAAACTGATGGGACTGTTTGCTTTTAAAATAAACCACCTTGGAATTTAAACAATTCAAACGAATAAAATTGTTCTAGTTGGGAGTTCTCGCCGAGCAGATAACCTGGACCAAGCGCTGAGTTGAGCAATACATACACCAAAGATCACATATACGACACAATCAGATCACTTTACGCAATGGCTGCGCTTTTAAATCGCCCAAAAAACATTTGATCTCTTTTTAATAAATATATGTATATACAAAAACATACTCATACGCGTCGCAAGCTGTGCAATTTATTTATTTTTCTATTAGCCCCTTACTCACGCTGATAAAAGTTGCTAAGCAAGAGTAACAGACGATAAGCTGTAAATAAAAGAATTTTAACACAAAAAAATAAGCCCCTTACTTTGGGAAATGCATTTTTAAATAGCTACGGAGCTTATATTTAGGTTGAGGGTAGTGCGGTAGGCGAGTGCAGCTTACCTCATTTAGACCAGCATTGGTCTATTGTGATGTCCCAGTGGACTGACCCCTGTTATCACAGAAGACAAAATAATGATAGAGCTATACCCAAAGATGAAGTGTAAAATGCGTTTGGGTCGTTGCTTACAAAAATCTGACAGATCCCAACACAATTGCGTCTAATCTAGTTTCGCATAGAGCTTGGCGGGAGCAAAAAAAAATTTGACGGAAAACTCGGGCAAGTGCTGTACAAATTTGCCTGTCTAGCCAGTATTGCTCCGTGGAGCATACTCTACAACGAGCTGACCAATTCTGTCGGAAGTTCCCAGCCTTTCCAGTTCATCTGTTCGGCACTTGCCATCGATGCTCCTTTGGCTACGTACCTATATGAGGTAAACTGCAAACTGTTAAGCTGGTTAAGACTGCAGTCAACAGATAGCGAAATGGACGATAACGTTGAAGAGAGTTGGTATCTGATTAGCCGTCTAATCAATATCCGTCTTATTGAATATCCAATAGGATTCAAGCTGCACGTCAAAAAGCGCAGACGTGTAAAATATTGTATGTTAAATATTTATTTAATTTTTTAATTTAATTTATGTTAATGTTAAGTGTTTTTGTATCTTGGTGTCAGTGCCCTGACGACGGTGGCGATGCGCAGCCAAAATATAACGGAAAACAAAAATGAAAGAAAATAGTGTTTCTTTTTGTTTTTAATAAAACCCCTCACTTTGAGCCAGCTAAACAAATATTTATATATATAATTTTATGAGATTTATGCTAAATATATAATTTACTAACTGGTATTTCCCAGCGTTACCTGGCCCCCGTTTTTTGCTTCAAGTGTCGAACTCCCCGCCTAAAGTAATATTTGAAAATGAGTTTGAAGTCCATCGAAAAAAAAGTAAATGTTTGAATCCACGTTTTCCGATCATTTTGGTTATTACGTAGAATTTTGAAATCAAGTTTGAAGCCGATTTTTACAACCTTTGACTACAAGGGGAATGGAATTGCCAAAAGGTGTAAAACTTGCTACAAATTCTTTTTTTTAGATCTGTGCAAGGAGCTTACTTTTGAAACTTTTTTATCTAAGAATGGGTGGATTAGGCAAAAAGTAAAAATCACATACCACATGAATTTTCAGAAAAATCGTTGAAAATGATTTTGAAGTCCGTTTGGTAGTTAAATAACTATCAAACAACCGTTGTCTACCAATTTGCCACTGTTGCGGGTGGAATTTCCAAAATTGCTCTAATACGTATTCATTAAGTTCCTGAATGAGTTCGCTCAGCAAAATCTTTAAATGAATTTTCATTAAAATCATTGGAAATGACTTTAAGCCCGAAACCCACCATAACCTTTCCATTGTTTCCACCAAGTAGGGTTAGATTTAAAGAAAAATATTAAAAACCTCTCAAGTGAATTTGACCAAACAGAAAGTTTGTAACTGAGTTTGAAGCCGATCGAATGGTAAACGAAAAACTTTCACACAATCGTGTTTCGCCAATTTCACCATTGCTATTGAAATTTCCGCAAAACCCCGCCTCAGCGTGCAGATTAATCTGGCCGGCTCAAGATAAATTTTGATCATAACGACCAACAACAACAAATTATAAGCAACAAGAGTGCGCAGGTTGTATATTTAGTTATTTCAAGAACCTCCCAGTTCTATCATCAGCTGACTTTGCTGCCGACCCTAGATTTGCCAAGATTTGATTTTAGTCCGAAGCCATAACTATTTGAGAATAATAATAATTGAATTTAAATAAATATTATTCAAAAAGAAAATATGTAAATTATTGTATGTTAATTTGAAATTAATAAAGGAACTTTTTCCTAAAGTGATCATGAAATGGTATTAAAATGACTCAAACGTTCTTATTTTAAAATAGTCTTCAAATAATGAAATAAATAATATTCTTCATGTAACCCCAAGACTTCCTGTTGGTGCAAAATTTTATTTTAATTAGATAACACGTTTTTGGTATGACAAAACGAAAATTGTTGATTACAGAAGATTTTTGTACACATACATTGCAGGTATGACAAAGTCAAGTTGGTCCTGTTTCAATTCCGTATTCTATGTGCCATATTTGTTGGTAGTAGTTTGGCGGAATATAGCGTAAAGTATATATATTCTTGGTCAGCATAAATAGCCAAGTCAATTTAGCCATGCTTATCTTCTTGGCCGTCCGTCCGTTTTAATAGCAAGAGTCACAAAATTTAACATTAGCTTCTCGTAGATTACACACAGATTAAGAATAATCACAAACCATACAACATATAGGTGGAACAGATAGAACAATAAAATGTAGCCATTAATTTTCTGTGGATGAGGTCGCGCATTGACTTCGTTTTTGTTCGGGTCCAAAACTCACTCACTTGCTCAGCGAGCAGGAGTTAGAGAGTCATATACCTGTCACACGCTGCACTTGTGATGGCAGGGATGGTCCTACTAAGCGAACTGGCCACAGAAGCGGTAGTTTGCCATGGAGCTCAGCATGGAAACAGCACAGCAAACTTAGTTCGCACAGCAGCAAGGAGCCAGAGCATAGCACGATGGCAAGCACGATGGGATCGCTGTTGCTAAACTCTAGTTAAAGCAGCTCCTCTCTAGCTATGGATGCTTCAGGAGCTACTTGAAGCGTTTCGGTCACGACGACACAACAGACGAGTGTTCTTGGTGCGGCCGAGGAATCGTAGAGGACGCCAACCACATCATCTTCGAGTGTGGACGTTTTTCAGCGAACAGAGAGGAGCTGGAGGACAACATGGCAGACCTATCACGGTGGACAAACTGGTCACGAGCATGCTGGAGACCGCACAAAAGTGGGTCGCAACAAAAACCTTTTGCAGCAGCAGTAATGGTGGAACTCAAAAGAGTTGAGCGCAGTGGACGGAGAACGGAGGAAGATTAGGTAGCAAGAATGCCTGTGAAGCAATGCTGTGCGGCTGTTTCGCAGGCGATCCACGCTACCTAATCCCTATGCATCCCCCCAACCAAGGCAATACAATTAATTATACTTAGTTTAATTGAATTATAATAAAAAATAAACAAAAACTATCACACGCATCTGTATGTTTGTGTATAGATCTGGAACTTCAGAAATCCCAAAAACTTCAAATCTGTGCAAGTTTGCAAATGATAGGCAGGCAACCAATAGGAACACAAGCGCATTAATACTCGTATCCATTTACCAACTTGCGTAAGTGTGCATGCATGGCCAGTCGAAAAATGTTTTCATGTTCACATGCAAACACTTAGGTACGCTTAGATAAAAATAAGTATGTATTAGTTGCCTTGAGAACCAGGTATTCCTATTATACCGCTGGGTAATCAGGAGGAACGCAGATATCAAAGAGTGAGTACACGGTATAAAAAAAAGTCAAATGGCAATATCAATGTCTGCACAATTGTACAGTTGGGACCAATCGGCTTGGAGAACAAGATCATTTAGCTTATGAAAATCAGCCTTACGAAAACAACGGACACGATGAGCTAATTTCGATTCCTTGATAGGTACACGAGCTGGTAGATCAATGACCAAATCCCAAGTTGGAAGAAAGGGCTCCTAAAGAAGTTAAAGCGGTTCAATTCTGTGCACAAAACTGTCGAACGAATCCAACACGAAGATCAAATCAAGGCATCTATCTCTTGACAACCCTCACCAAGGACATCTTATGTAGACCATCAATCAAATTGAATCCATTGGTGATGACCAATCAACCTCTGGAAGATTAAAGTCATCAAAAACGCATAAGAGGTCCGTATCAGACATATTTATATGGATTTAATAGCATTTATATGGTTTTAGTAAATAGACATGTTAGATAGTGGGGGAATATAGGAACATAAAATAAATACACAGAAACTACCAAATGCCACTTTTACACCCACAAACCTGATTTTCGAGAAGGAAAGTTCCGACGAAAGAGTAGGCTCGCTCAACAGCTATAAGTACTCCTCCGATATGGGAAGCTCGATCACACCTGTATGTGGTGTATTTGGAGGAAATATCGAAGAATTTGAGATGATTTAGCCAGGTCTCAGTAAGAGCGATAATATCATAATTGAATGCAAGAGAATCTACCGAAAAGGTAGGGAGTTAAGACCTCTTCCGTTTTTGATACGCAAGCACAAGAGAAGTTACTCAGTCGAACATGAATTTTTCCCCCGATATACTTGGAAAATAGACAATTTTATGGTCCATTATTTTGGGTTACTACTGTAACGAACGCAGCCAAGAGAAAGATATATATGCAGAAGCATACGCTCGCAATAAAACAAAAAAAATCCAGAGAAAGGCAAACAGATTTAGTAAATATTTATTTTGTCTTAGAATATTATAATCGCCGATGTTTTAATAAAAACCAAAAAACAAAACGGAGTGCACAAAGAATATATTTATTTCTTGCCTTCACCAACAACGGAGTAAATCTGAGATTCGTTTCTTAACAATTGCGTTGTTAAAAGTCGAAATATATACAAAACACTCTACTTCTTAAAATTCGTTTGAACAAAATATGCAATATGCATACTTTGAATCCAGTAATGGTGTCGATAGGTGTCCCGCTCAATTTAATTTTGTTGGTATCCCAATGGCGGGCTCTCATCGGGAATTAATGTTCGTCTCCCCTTGTGTAGAATGCTGGCCTTGTTGCTCAGTAATGAATTATCCGGTATATACCTTCGATGAATCCACTAGTGGTATCGGTACGCGTCCTTGTCCAATCCAATGTTGTTTGTGACCCGGTGCCGGGCATGTTTATTGATAGCTCGAGTGTCGACTTAAGCTATTTCGACAGAACTAAAACTTAAGCCACCAGCTGAGGCTACAAAGAAGCATGAGCTACAAAATTACAGCCGACAAGCCGCGTCAGAATAAGTGAGGGTATAAGGGTATAAGGGTATACGGTTTTGCGCAAATTAATGTAATCTTGATCAGCATTAATAGCCGGCCAATCTAGTGATGTCCGTCTGTCAGGAACTACATTCCAATTAAAACCACAAAGTTATTGAAATTGTCTTCTTTATAATATACAAGTATTCGATAGCACAATTATATCTACTGCCGAAAATTCCTCCAAGATCGGTTAAAATACACAGAAATCATTAAGGAAAACGTGTGGCTATATTGGCCGGCCACGCGGCTGCAAGCGCAAAAATTTCTGTATGTTGTACACACATACATTTGTATGCGCTGCTTGTTTTTATTCTATTTATTGAATGTTGAATAAATTATATGTATTTATTTCGACTAAATTAAATTCTTGGTGTGGCAAGTAGTTCCATCTGATGAAGGTAGCAGCAAGTTTGTCACTGCCTAAAAGGGAACTTTTTTTGTTATTTTTTATTTATAATAGTTTTTGTTAATGTTAAGGCAAAAGATTCATTCATTTGTTTTTAGGGGCCCATATCTATAAAATACATCGGTTTTACCAAACGCGTTGACGAAAAATCGAACTATGTAATAGCACTAACCATGAAATGCATAGATATGTAAAACAGCAGAATAATCGAAACACGATAAATCGCAACGAGTGAGCCCCATGGGTGCCTGTGCCCATTTTAGTGTGCCCAGATAGAGTAAGACTGCTGAGAGTGGCAGCCGAACGCCGGCCTCAAAAGCCGAACGTTCAGTATGAAGCCACATCTCGCTCAGCGCACAACGTCACTGCAGCTGATGCTTTTTATACCCTGAACCCAGTGAGAATGGGTAAAGGGGGTATAATGTATTTGTGCAAATGTGTGGCAGAAGGAAGCATCTCCGACCCTATAAAGTATATATAGTCTTGATCAGCATCAATAGCCAAGTCGATCTAGCCATGTCCGTCTGTCCGTATATATGAACGCAAGGATCTCAAAACCTATCAGATCTAGAGACTTGTAATTTTAGCTGTAGGTCCTCCTAGTGCCCGCGCAGATCGAGTTTGTTTTCGATTTTCGATAACTTTCCAAGTAATCGATCAAAACGATATCGAAATTCTGTTTTTTGAGCAATTTTGGTGAATAATTAGAGCTGGAGTCACCAAACTTGACATGTAGCTTCTAGAATAGTATATATGTCAAGTATCTTTCATTTTACACCTATCGCCACCTCCCCGCTACCACCTACCATACATATACATTATATTTACCAAAAAGTAAACCCTCCTTTGACATCAATACCCTTTTGTAAGCATCCAGGAATTGATTTTACCAATTTTTTAAATGTCCCCAATGAAATATCCTGCTAATGTTCTTAAGCTTCAGCAATCGTCTCCTCTCGCGTTTTTAATAAGTCTTTTTACCCATTTTTAATGGGTTCAGGGTATAAAAAAAATATGACAAATTTCTGCAAGGGTAATTCATCATCGGCTCTTGGAAGATTTCTAAGAAAAGACAAAAAATTGAAAATTTCAAGTTTTTGCAACTTGCTACTTGTGCACATGCACACGACTTAGTTTTTTAATATTTTAAGCAAACTAGGTCTCTACATTAAGCAAAAAAATTAGAATATATACTATAAATATTTCATTTGGGTCATTAAAGTTTTTTATTAAATAAAAATAAATCAGATTCTTCTCATTATGCCTGACTGGAGTGGACCCATGGGTTGCGATTTATCGTGTTTCGATTATTCTGCTGTTTGACATATTTATGTATTGTATGGTTAGTGGTAATAGTCTTATCGATATACATACATATGTAAATAATTGAAAGCAACGTCTCAACGATTTTGGGAATATCATTTCGTGAAACCACTAACCAATTAGCATATAGACTGAACAACCAGTACAAATGCTGGGGACAAACGTTACCAGTGCGGCTGGTCTAAAGTCGCCTTCGTTTTTGTTCGGGTTCGAGACATGCCCGCATGCTCTCACAGCAAGAGAGTAAGAAATACATGCATATTCGCTCACTCTACAGGAAACTGCTTTGGCTTACTCTCATCCATATGATTTGTGCGATAGAACGGCATCGCTGTTTTTTATCTCGCTCCTACTACAGGAAACTGCTTTGGCTTACTCTCAGTGCTCTTTCAATTTGTCTACCGATCTATCGCACAAATCATATGGATGAGAGTAAGCCAAAGCAGTTTCCTGTAGAGTGAGCGAATATGTATGTATTTCTTACTCTCTTGCTGTGAGACAATGCGGGCATGTCTCGAACCCGAACAAAAACGAAGGCGACTTTAGACCAGCCGCACTGGTAACGCTTGTCCCCAGCATTTGTACTAGTTGTCCAGTTTATATGCTGTTTGGTTAGTGGTGAAACTCAATTAATATCAATTTGCTTATTTGCAAATCTCGCAGATAATTTTGCATACATTCTAAATTTCAACGCCAAATTTGCACCCTGAAAATGTTAAAACGATCGAGCAATTAACGAAGTTATTCAATAACGAATATTCCGCAGCGAGGTGCTGGGGGAAGAAGCATATCGTTTTTTAGATGTGTGTCTTACGGCGCTCTTGTGTATGTGTGTGTTCTACAGGGAATCTCGTAGTCAAGCGCGGTCGACTAGGTCTGCCTTTCTAGAATCCACGCACTCTTAAATTATTTAAATTATTGCATTTTATCTTTTATAATAAGCTAACTTTTTAATAAACTACACGAACCCTTATTTAATAACGTTTGATCGTATGAATACATGCTTATGCATATATGTATACTTGTAAAGCAATTATTAATTAATGAACATATGTACATACATATGTATGTTTTATTTGAACAATTGTATCTGTATGTCTATGTGTATATACATATATGTACATATATATAAATACATATACAGATATCGACTTTAACGCAAAATTTTTTTCCTGCGTTAAAAACATATCGAATCCAATGTATAGCTCTTAATTTAGAACGATACGTATGTACATTCATTCATGTTTTTATTAACAGTGTTGTTAAATATGTTAAATATATATACAGACATATACATATACATATGTGCATATATGTGCTTGCAAACTGTAAAAATTTTGTGACGTAGCAAAAAATATTGATTCGATTTGTTTCGATTTAGCACGTAATAGACAGCAAAACATGACCTAATAGTTAGAAGTAGCCATAGTGGGGTTCTCTATTAATAAACATACAATTGACTCAGATGGGAGAGAAATGCGCAATGCACGAGAACTTTGTGTACTATAAGAGAGAAAGAAGAGTGACTGTCGGCTCACTACTAAGAGATACCATAGAGACAGAGAAACCAACAGAAACAACCAAATCAATATACAATGAATATATGTATTTATATATGCATATACATATGTATATTTATATAAATATCTTTATATATACATATATATATGTACATATATTTATATAAATATATAAATAAATAAAAATAAACAGTTTTATTGATATTTAATTATTTAAATAAGAAAAGGAAAGAGAGAATAAAGAAATTCGTACTTTTCGCACAACGCAATAGAAACCATGCTTGGTCCTTGCGTTATAGCCTCGGTTGCAGTGTTGATTGTACATCAAACAAATGCAATTTAGTAACTTAGGCCGCATACTACGTAGACTCATATAATTACATATGTCTGCATGTACACACAATAGACAAAAAGTCGGACTACGAAATTTTAAATTCCTATATACATACATACTCCTAACACTGCTAAAAATAGCGATGGAATACAGGCATAGAAAATATTCGAAATAATATTTTCACGTTTGCTGTATAGCCACATGTCTGCAAAATAGTTCTCTATAGTGGCGAGCGGCGCTATAATAATTTTTAGCTAACTGGCAAAGGCGGGCTAAGACAAAAAACATCAAAAAAATCACAATAGTTTTCTGAATTAAACTGAGAAATTTAATAAATGAACTAACGAGAACTAGTGCTTCAGAACCTTGTAAATAGCGCAAGCAAAACTACAAATGTATACTAATACTTACAACCGAATCAGACCCGAGAGCGCTTTGTGACAGTTCAGAGAACTTGACCGCTCATACGGGAGAAAGCAGATCTCAGCAATTCGACATTCGACGCTTCGTCTTCGGCTCCCTTCACAAAACACATCGTTAGCTTATCAACGGTATTTGAAGAGACCACAGCAAATTGTTCTAACAGTTGCTATTGATTAATAGACCAGTCAGCACGTGCTTTTGCCGAATTCGTGACGATATATGTAAATTTGGTTTTTTTTTTCATCCGTCCATGCCATGCGCGATAAAATATCACAATTATTTTGCTTGCAAAAAAACACATGCAAGAATAATTCAGCAGATAACAGAGGTGGGTTGACATGTACTAGTGCGTGCTGTTTTATTTCATTATATTGACCAATGCGTCAGGCATTCGTTGTAGTGTGTTTATATTTTTTATTAAAAATAGAAAAAACAAATACCATGCAGAGTATTTATTTATCTATTCAACAGTTTAAGAATACATTCATTTCGCTTACATTGTTTTCATATGTATATCAACGCAGCGGATAATATAATTCGTCAAGAAAACTGGAACACTTAGAAGGTGACACATAATGTATATTTGTATTTCTGATCAGTGTCAACTGATAAATCGAGATACATAGTTGTGCCCGGCTGTCCTTCTGTCCGTGTGTTTCTCTCTTTTTTTCTATGCAAGTCTCTCAGTTTTAAGTTACATTCAATACACTTTACATAGGTATCTCGAAAATAAAGTTTTCGTATAACAACATTTTGTTTTTTAATATATCTTTACTAAACACTGTATTACTAGTTTCAAAATGTTCCCTATATAAAAGCTAAATCTTATCAACATCGAACCACTCTTATCTTATAAATGTCACAAAACCAATTAAGTTCTTGTATGAATAACTCTTTTATTCAATAATATATTTAAACCAAACTTGATATTTACGAGAACTACTATGCTCATTTTATAAAATAGCGCTAAGGGAATAACCGATTTAATATTACAGTTTTATCTAGAGAACCTTTCTGCTTTCTAGATATCTTGACTTCACATAGCCATTACAAGGTTCGCCATTTTCTTGCGAATTCGTAAGCCTTATGTCTACAAAGGAATTTATTCTTTGGCCAAAGATAGCCGTTCTTTCTTGTTGAATTATTTTTTTTCTTACTAATCTGTGATTTTTTATGTGTATTTTTCGGACAAACCTAACGTAACCATTTAGGACATAATGTGCCAACCAAAGCAACGAGCAACGGGACATTGTGTGCCAATGGGACTGAGGGGCCCGAAGCGACAGAGACCGACTCATCAGGGACCGGGCGGATGCGGAAGCCGCTGGAGAGGAATGGCTCAACGCAGAACGACACTGTTCACCTCGAGAGAAGGTAAAAATCAGGTTGGAAAACCAACCTAATAGCTTCGTACTATATTAATTCTTAGGCAGGCAACACTCAGATCTTAATTTTTATTTATCATGCACTGAAGCGTACACTAGGTTAGCAAATAACGGCCAAACCACAGCCTGAGCAGAAGCATTTTTATACCCCGAACGCATTAAAAATAGGTAAAAAGGGTATGATGTATTTGTGCAAATGTATGTAACAGGCATAAGGAAGCATCTCCGACCACATAAAGTGTATGTATTCTTGATCAGCATCAATAGCCGAGTCGATCAAGCCATGTCCGTCTGTCAGTCCGTCCGTCTGTCGGTCCGTCCGTCAGTCCGAATATATGAACGAAAGAATCCTATAAAAGCTAGAGACTTGAAATTTTAGCTGTAGGTCCTCCTAGTGCCCGCGTGGATCGAGTTTGTTTCCGATATTCGATAACATGCCTCGTTTCCAAGTAATCGATAAAAATCGATATCGAACACCCGTTTTTTGAGCAATTTTGGTAAATAATAAGAGCTGGAGTCACCAAATTTTATCTCCACCTCCCCGCTACTATCACATAGCTATAAATCAAGTAGAAACATAGTTTTATGCCTCCCACCGATATAAGCCACAATTTAAATGCAATTGACTTTTTGATAATACACGAATATTCTCTAGTACAATAAGATGTACTGTAGAATATTTCATTAAGATCGGTTATTAAAGAAAACGTGTTTTACCTCTCCTCGTATCAGCGGCAGCAAGCGCAAATTCCAAGAATTTCTGTATACATGTACACACACACATTCTTGCGCGTCTGCTTTGAATTCTATCAAGAGCATTGCAATTGCGATTGTATTGTTTTCTGTGCTGCTATTCTAATTCGTTTTTTTCTCATTAAGACTTTATTATTGGTGTGTTGGTTGAGTAGGGGCGGCGGCAAGTAATGCGGTCTGCTGCGAGTTCGAACTCTCTCTTGGAAACAATCTTTTTTTTTTGACTGGTGTGGCTAATAAGTAGAGGCGGCGGCAAGTAATTCAGTCTGTTGCAAGTCGAAGCCTACAGAGGAAATTTTTTTTTTTTAATTTATTTTTATTACTACTAAAGCAAATATGCGCGAAGCGCGAGCTGCATTTGGTGTCAGAAGAGGAGGTTTCAGGGTAACGCCTAGTTGGGAGCTCCCGACTAAAACCTCTTACTTGTTATACCCTTGCAGAGGGTATTATAATTTTGTCGTGAAATGTGTAACGCATAGAAGGAGACATCTCCGACCCCATAAAGTATATATATTCTTGATCAGTATCAACAGCCGAGTTGATATAGCCATGTCCGTCTGTCCGTCTGTCCGTCTGTCTGTTTCTATGCGAACTAGTCTCTCAGTTTTAAAGCTACCTTTATGAAACTTTGCAGAAGTCCCTCTTTCTGTTGCACGCAGCTCATATGTCAAAACCAGCTGGATCGGACCACTATATCATATAGCTGCCATAGGAACGATCGGTCGAAAAGTAGGTTCTTGTATGAAAAACATTTTTGTTTATAAAGTTATCTTTACTAAACTTGGTATTTATTAGTTTTACTACGTTCCCCATATATATGCAAAATCCTATTAAGATCGGACAACTATATCATATAGCTGCCATAGGAACGATCGGTCGAAAATTAAGTTTTTGTATGGAAAATTTTTATGTTTTTCAAGATATCTTGACCAAACTCGCTACTTATTAGTTTTACTAAGCTCCCCATATATATGCAAAATTCTATTCAGATCGGGCAACTATATCATATAGCTGCCATAGGAACAATCGGTCGAAAATTAAGTTTTTGTATGGAAAATTTTTATGTTTTTCAAGATATCTTGACCAAACTCGGTACTTATTAGTTTTACTACGCTCCCCATATATATGCAGAATCCTATTAAGATCGGACAACTATATCATATAGCTGCCATAGGAACGATCGGTCGAAAATTATGCTGTTGTATGGAATTTTTTTTTGTTTTTCAAGATATCTTGACCAAACTCGGCATTTATTAGTTTTACTATGCTCCCGCCACTTATGCAAAATCTTATTCACATCGGGCTACTATATCATATAGCTGCCATAGGAACGATCGGCCGAAAATTAAGTTGTTGTACGGAAACCTGTTTGGTTTTCATGGTATCTTAACCATACTCGGCATTAACTATTTTCCCTGTGCTTCTTAGATACGGGCAAAGCACTATAAGCATTTTGAAAAGGTTGGGTCTGCAAGGGTATTAAATCTTCGGTGTGCCGAAGATAGCACTTCTTTCTCGTTTTTATTGTAGTTTTGTGTTCAGACTTGCATCATACTTCTTGGAAATTTCAATGATTCTGGGCAGAAAACTGTCCCCAAAGGTTGTATGGGCGAAGGTTTAAGTTTCATTCACTTGGCTTTTAACTTATTTTCAAAGCTCTACATACAAACTTAATAAATACATTTTTCAGCGAATTACAAAATTCCACCGGCAACTTTGCGAATTTGGCGAAAAGTTTTAGACTCCACCAAATATACCTATAGACGTGGACTATTGCTGAAATTTTTACTGAAGCTTTCTTATGTAATTGTAGTTGCGCGCTAACGCAGGGTTTGAGGAAATTCCACCTGCAAGATTCAGCAAATCGCGAACTCCCATTGTTTTTCAATGGATCTCTAACTAGCACCGGTAAATTTAAAAACAGAAAAAACTTGCCACGAGCAAGGCCATTATATATCCGCCAATATACATATATAACAATTTATTGTAACTGAAGCTGAAAATGTGTACTGAAGTTTTGCTATGTGATTGTAGTTGCGCGTTTACGCAGGGTTTGGGGAAATTCCACCCGCAAGTGTAAGCAGATCGCGAAAACTTTTCGTTCTGTCTCAGTCATTTTCAAAGAACTTCGTTCAAATTCCACCGCTGTTGGATGGAGTATGCGGGTCAAAGTCTTTTCTGGCTAGTCTTAACTTTCGCTCGATCCACTCGAACTATGGTAAACGGTTGAGTAAAAGTTTTTGTGTACCATCCGATCTGCTTCAAAATCATTTACAAAGATCTTTGTGAAAATAATTTGGATCCGCCTCTCATAGTTGATTAAGGGTGTTAAGGGCGAAGTTTCGTCGATCAGCCTCAAACTTATTTTTAAAGCACTACATTAAACCTTAATGAAGGCGTGTTTCAGCCATTTGTAAAATTCCACCCGCAATTGTGAAATTTGGTGAATGGGCTTCGAACTCATTTTTAAAGAGCCTTGTGAAAATTTATTTGGTAGACATTTCTCAAAATCAACCGCTTTTGAATGAAATATGCAAATCAAATGTTGAATAAAAAAGGTTGTCTCGAACCCGAACAAAAACGAAGGCGACTTTGGACCAGCCGCAAAAAAAAACGATTGTCTCCACCAACTATACGGTTTGACCAGTCTATATGTTATTTGGTTAGTGATTTAACAGTGTTAAGGGTGCATACTTATCGATAACTTATTTTAACAGCGGATTTATTCGAATTTAAATTCAAATTATTCCAAATCTTACGCTAGGCCAACCTGACTACAGATTTACCACGATCTTACAATATAACATAAGATTATAATATATTAACGTGCATCCATTGCTTACACATATGTTAACAACATAAAGCTATCGTATTATCTTAGCACTGCAAACAAGGTTTAAGTATTGCAGGTTCTAATACTCTTCGACGAAACGGCAACAGTGTTAACCGGCAATCTTCAATGTCTACCACTTCATAATGATCGTTATCAGACACTCGATTCACCCTGAATCGACCTCGGTTTATAGGTGCAAGCTTTTTACTAATACCGGGCGTAGTGTCTACATGTCGCACGGTTACGTAATCGCCTATCTTATACATCAAAAGGGGTTAATGTTTCTTTGAATATATCTTTTCATGCCTCATCTGTGAACGCAGATAAATTTCACTTGCTTTTTCTCGTATAGACTCTTAGTTTATTTGATCTGAAGTTAACTTACCCTCCAAGTATTCAATTCTTCAACAACAGGTCCTTTCTGAGGTATTCCGAATACCAACATACTAGGTGTCTTCTGATTGCTGCTATGAACAGCGTTATTAATAGCGTGCTCAAACTTGAGTGTATACCAATAATCTTGTAGTAGGGTTTCAGACAATTTACCAAGCATCGGTGTCAGGACGCGATTAACACGCTCGACTTGACCATTAGCCTGCGGTGCATACGTAGCTACCTTAATGTGCTCAATCTCTCGTTTTTTGTAGGAAATTTAAATTCTAAAGACGTAAAGCATGTTCCGCGATCCGATATTACTTGTGTAGAGCGACTATAGAACTCAAAGCATCTACTCAACGCATCCCTAGTTTCCCAAGTGCTTCTGCTGTTAATTGCGAATAACTTAACAAATTTGGTGAATTATGTATCGTTTTGTCGTAATTTTCTAATTCTAGGGACCAACGTACGATTTTTGGGCTGCTGGTTTTTCTGGTTAGGGTTTGTACTAGTGAATTGCAATCAGTAATTATTTTAAAGGACCTATGCTCTAAATATACTCTAAAACGCAGCAATGCGTAGATTAAGGTTAACGTCTGCAATTCAATAATAGGCAACGGGGTGCATCTTTCCATCGACTTGTCTTCGAACTTGCGTCTCTATGTAGTTCTGTTTCTCTATCTGGGCTAAAAATAGCTAACACTGGAGGATTTCTTTAGTTTTTTTTTAAATGTGTCTAGCTGCTGTTTGTTGAGGGGGAACAGACCTCCTTCTTTTAAAAGTTGTCCCAATGGTTTCGCTATTTTGAGGAGCTGGGTAATATTTAATAGATTCGATGTGAGAATCTCTAGGCACTATTCCGCGTCGATTGAATTTGTACCCTAAAATGTCAATATCTCGTTTTAAAAACAGACACTTCTTCACACTTACTTCTAAATTGTGCTCACTCATGCAAATAAATAAATAATCTTTTCAATATCTCTTTGTGCTGCTCTACGATTTTGGTCGCTACCAATATGTCGTACATATAAGCTACAATACTTTTATCTCTAATTAAGTCTCTAAGTAAGTTTGAAATATAGCTAAACGATTTTGTAATCCAAAAGGCATTCTCAATTAGTCATACTGGGCTTGAGGTGTCACAAAAGAAGGGTATGGAACCGATTTGATTGAAAAACAACCCTTATTTTCTAAAAATTCGAGACAATCCTCAATAGGGCGTAACGGGAAGTTGTCTTTTATAATTCTCTTATTAAGACCACGATAGTAATCGCACAACATTCGTTACTAATTTGATCAACCATTAGGCTATTTTTATGATTAGAAAGAATAGTATTGCTTAGCTCGCTACTATGTGATTGGTTATAGAATTATAATTATTTGAATTATTAGATGGACTTATATTACAAATTATTTTTATTTCAAAAGTTAGCAGCTTCATGCTTTATTTAACTTAATGTTGTATGATAATTTGCATTAATGTTTTTCCTATGAACCAATTGCGTTTCGATGATCTTGAGGGCATCTTTTCCCAACAGAACTGCTAAAGGTAGTAAATTGTCGTCTACGGTATGTAACAAAACTGTATATGCCTTCTTGACAACCTCTATAAGACACTTAAACTTTCCACATATTGGGATTGGTCGTCCTCCTAATTAATGGTAATTACTAACTTTTTTCCTATCATAACAGATTGGGCCGCACTGACTTCTTGATGCTGATTGGCTACTGCACTGACTTTTCCTTTAGCTATGTACGTTCTTCCCCCGACTTGTCACAGATATTAACGATTTTCTTATCTTATCGTAGGCTATTATCTATTCTCGCAAGTCGTTCAATGAGCTGTAAAATACACATCACAGCATTGCAACGCACTTTCGATCTTGCCGATCTTGCGAGCCTCCAACTTCTATCCAACATTCCACGCCGTCAACTTCTGCTTAAAAACTTTAAGCAGTTTTGCTCGTAATAAGTTAAGTTAATGGTGCCACATGAGTAATGTAACCCTTCGCTGAGCCGCTTAGCAGACGCTTAGCTAGAATCCAACGCTTCGCATCGGAGACGCCATAAGGATTCATGATGTCTTCAAAATCACGAATCCAGTGAGTCACTTCATATTCATCATCTCCCAAAAACCAGCGCATCAATGCATCGATGTGCGTTAAGTCGATGCGGTCTATTGGCGTTGCTGCTAGTGCAGTTTCTTCGTTCTCAGTTTTCAAAACACTTCATTTTACATTCGCTACAGGCTTACGGGACAAATATTGTGCTTCCATTTGTTGCAGATATTGCAACTCTTCTGTATGTTCAGGTGCTTGAAGTGTTGACATCCCACCGACATTCCCTTGTTGCACGATGTTGGTACTCGGCGCTTGGCTAGTAATTGCACAAGCGTTTCCACGAATTTGATCAATTTCACAAGTTTCGTCAATTCTACGAATTTCGTCTGGCGCCATGAGTTTTGCTAATAATAATTATTATAATTATTCGACACAGCCGCACGGTTCGACAATCTTTCAAAAAGTGATCGCTTGCTTATTGCTTATCGATAAATTCCTTCGATTTCTATCAATATATCAATTAAATTTGACATAGTTACATCAATAACTATACAATGCATAGATTTGTCAAACAGCAGAATAATCGAAACACGATAAATCGCAACGAGTGAGCCCCATGGGTGCGTCCATTTTAATGTGCCCAGTTAGAGTAAGACTGCTGAGAGTGGCAGCCGATCGCCGGCCTCAAAAGCCGAACGTTCAGTATGAAGCCGCATCTCGCTCAGCGCACAACGTTGCTGCATAGCTTCTCAAAAGACCCCGAGATCTACAAACATACATACATATGTTTGTGTTGTGTGGATCTGCGCACAAGTAGATCACGGCGTTTGTCCGCGAGCCAGAAATATTTTGTTCAATTGTGTGCCCCTTTTGCCTGTGGTAGCTAAAGTCCCACACATTCAAATGCTCCATCATGTATTTCTTGGTCGACTCAGGCATAATGAAAAGAATCTTATTTATTTTCATTTAATAAAAAACTTAAACGACTCAAATGAAATATTTATAGTTTATATTCTAATTTTTTTGTTTACTGTAGGGACCTATTTTACTCAATATATTAAATAAACTAAGTCATATTTCTGCAAGGGTAATTCAACGTCGGCTTGTCGAAAAATTCTAAAAAAAAAAGACAAAAAATTGAAAAATATAAATTTTTGCGACTTGCACATGAAGTGCCCACGCACACTCTTTCGAGGGAGCCGTCGTTTGATATTATAAAAGGGTTTGGCCTGTTCATATGCAAAATTGCAATTTTCCATGATTAAGGATAAGGGTACCTGAACGTTGGCATAAGTGCATGATAACTTTTTTGGCCTGCCAAGCACGCACACTTACACACTTTTCTATATGGATAGAAGCATTTATGCGTTTGTGTGCGTGTAGGTTGCCTGCCTGCCCACCTGATGCAAATTAGATAAGATTTGAAGTTTTTGGCATTTCTGAATTTCGAGCTATACCAACACACACACATACACACAAATCTGTGCGAATGAGCCGATCAAGGGTATGTCGTGAGACTTAGATATTTTCATCAATGGGTGCGTAAATTTGGGCGACGGGCACGGTCTTAGTTTTTTTTTGCATGCTTACGGTGGGCTTGCGGCCGCAAAAGACACAAATGTGTGAACAGTCAACGAAAACAGGTGAACCGCACTTGTCGCTCGCTGACACTTCAATTTGTGTGCATTGTTTCTTATGCAAACACATTCACACACATACACTTAAGTGGTCTTAAGAAATTAATCAGAGAGCATTGAGAGCAGTGAGTCTTGGTTAGCATCAATACCCGCGTCGATCTAGCCATGTCTGTCTGTCTGTCCGATCTTAGAACCTATAGAAGCTAGAGACTTTTGAACGTAGGACAACCAGGTGCCCGCGCAGTACGAGTTTGTTTCCATTAATTGATAACTTGCCCCGTGTTCAAGCAATCGATGAAAATCTAAAGCGAAACAATTGGAATGTAATCCTTTTGAGAATATACGAATATTCTATCGCACAAAAGGATCAACTGCTGAAAATGTAATCAAAATTGGCAAAGAAACATATACGTTATTAAAGAAAACGTGTGTTTATATATATATATATATATTGGTAGGCCAGGTTTTTGCGGCAGCTAGCGTAAATTGCAAGAATTTCTGTGTTTATTGAATTCTATAAACAGTATTGCAATTGCGATTGTCTTGTATTCGGTGCTGTGTTTTTGTTTTTCTATTTCAATTGGTTTTTTTTATTGAAATTCATTTCCAAATTCCATTTCAAA
Source organism: Drosophila lacicola (assembly GCA_035045355.1). Taxonomy (NCBI): domain Eukaryota; kingdom Metazoa; phylum Arthropoda; class Insecta; order Diptera; family Drosophilidae; genus Drosophila; species Drosophila lacicola. The sequence goes on from JAWNPB010000245.1 coordinate 179,401, forward strand.
TTCATTTCCAAGTATCTTTATGAAATTTAATGTGTGACGGGTTTACACTTTGCGCAAAATTTAAGCTTTTTCGGTAGAACATGCAGGTCAAATATTCTCCGGGGGAAGCTTTAAGTTTTGTTCCACCAGCTTTAAACGTACATTCAAAGCCCTACATACGCATTTAATTAATATGTTTTTCATCGATATTAGAAATTCCACCCGCAACTGTTGTAAATTGGCGAAAAATGGTTATATGAAAGTTATTTGCTTACCATCCGATTGGTTTCATAATTATTTTCAAGTTGCTTATGAAAATTCATTTGACACGTGATTTACACATATCGTTTAGTCCTCTCTCTTGGATAATAAGTGCGGATGGAAGGTTATAAGGGCAATGTTTTAAGTTATTAAGTCATAGGCCTCAAACTTATCTTTAAAGGACTACATAAGAATTAAATAAATACTTTTTTCAGGGATGTGGAAATTTGTCGCAAAACTAGAAACTTTTTTTTGTCATCGGATGGGCTTCAAACTCATTGTCAGACATCTCTGTGAAAATTTATTTAATAAGGTTTTTGCGAAATCCAATACTTTAAGATAGAAAATACCGATCAATGGTTTAATAATCGAAAGTTTTTTTTCGGCTTCAAGATTCTCGGGAGGTTGCCACGGCAAGGCCAGGGACTGGTGTATATATTAAATAATTACGAGAAAGAAGTACTATCTTCGGCACACCGAAGATTTAATACCCTTGCAGACCCAACCTTTTCAAAATGCTTATAGTGCTTTGCCCGTATCTAAGAAGCACAGGGAAAATAGTTAATGCCGAGTATGGTTAAGATATCATGAAAAACAAAACAGGTTTCCGTACAACAACTTAATTTTCGACCGATCGTTTCTATGGCAGCTATATGATATAGTAGCCCGATGTGAATAAGATTTTGCATAAGTGGAGGGAGCATAGTAAAACTAATAAATGCCGAGTTTGGTCAAGATATCTTGAAAAACAAAAAAAAATTGCATACAACAGCATAATTTACGACCGATCGTTCCTATGGCAGCTATATGATATAGTTGTCCGATCTTAATAGGATTTTGCATATATATGGGGAGCGTAGTAAAACTAATAAATACCGAGTTTGGTCAAGATATCTTGAAACACATAAAAATTTTCCATACAAAAACTTAATTTTCGACCGATCTTTCCTATGGCAGCTATATGATATATTTTTCCGATCTTAATAGGATTTTGCATATATATGGGGAGCTTAGTAATACTAATAAGTACCGAGTTTGGTCAAGATATCTTGAAAAACATAAACTTTTTCCATACAAAAACTTAATTTTCGACCGATCGTTCCTATGGCAGCTATATGATATAGTTGTCCGATCTTAATAGGATTTTGCATATATATGGGGAACGTAGTAAAACTAATAAATACCAAGTTTAGTAAAGATAACTTTATAAACAAAAATTTTTTTCATACAAGAACCTACTTTTCGACCGATCGTTCCTATGGCAGCTATATGATATAGTGGTCCGATCCAGCTGGTTTTGACATATGAGCTGCGTGCAACAGAAAGAGGGACTTCTGCAAAGTTTTAAAAAGATAGCTTTAAAACTGAGAGACTAGTTCGCATAGAAACAGACAGACGGACAGACGGACAGACGGACAGCCGGACAGACGGACAGACGGACATGGCTATATCAACTCGTCTGTTGATACTGATCAAGAATATATATACTTTATGGGGTCGGAGATGTCTCCTTCTATGCGTTACACATTTCACGACAAAATTATAATACCCTCTGCAAGGGTATAAAAATACAACAGAAACACATTACTTTTCGTCAAACTCATGTGTATAAAGTATAAATACATGCTTCAATCAAAATTAAAATTGTATTATTTTATTTACTTTGTAGGCTGGGCCTCTTCAGTGGGGTGGCTTTAATTGTTGGAACTATGATAGGTAAGTAAATCTTGGTATATATCAAAAAGCTCTTGTCGTTATACCTTCAAAAATGCAGAAGACTCATTTAATATACTATGCATATGTAATATGTGGTAGAAATACACAAAACTCGCACTTGCCCGACAACAGTTGCAAAAATCCCTTTAATAATAGGGCCCATATATTTCCCCATTATAAACCCAAAAATACCAAAGAATACATTTGGAAACTTCTACACGTTTAAACACATCTTAGAGCTTATGTATGTGTATCGAGAGAGCTTATGTATTACTATGATTGGCGCATATCCAAAAGAAAGTCAAAGAATACAAATAGTTATACGCTTGTAGAGGGTAGAAACATTTGTCCGACCCCACTATGTATAGATATTCTTGATCAGAACGAACACCCGAATAGATATATCCATGTCCGTCTATGTGTTTCATTGCAATCTTCCTGGCTTAACGGTATTTTTATCAAACTTTTTGTAGGAAAATTATACGTATAAAGCCGTAATCCTAATCAATTTTATTATAGCAACCAGTTCTCAATTTAGTGCCTTATTGGTTACTTATGTTAACTTACACAAGAACCTCCAGAATTTTTTATATACTTTCCGCGGTTTCTAACCATTTTAAAATGCACGAAATGTAATAACAGCAGAACCCTGCACTAACAGTTTAAATGTTACAAGTAAGAGTGCTCTTGTCGCTTAGTCGCTTATTGTTTACTTATGTTAACTACTTCCTATTTCAAACCAGGGCCGTCCTCGGCTATGCCCAGGTCCTTGAGTACCGTACGGATTTCTGCTTGATGCCGCTTCCCTTGTTTATAGCGTACCAGGAATATGATACCGGTCACCATAGCGCATATAGCCCGATTTCAGATCTAAGTTCGTAAAATATTGACATATCTGCTCATAGAGTCAGCGCTGTTAATTTGTTGCGTTTGGTTTTCAAAAATATTAAATTAAACAAATGGCATGAATCAAACTGCTTGGTTAAGTGCCGCCAAGACAGCAGAAAATATTTTTTCAGCGATAAAAACCTGCCACGTATTAAATTTAGTTGCGCCCGCCGTTCGCTCTTAATTCTTTTTTTATTTTGTTGCTCAGAATTTTGAAATAAAACGCGCTCAATAGTATCAAATCTAATTATTAAAAGCGACACAAAATTATCATATTATTCTTTTCTATGTTTTTTTTTTTCTAATAGTAGTTAAGAATTTTGGTAAATAATAAGAGCTAGAGTCACCAAACTTGACATGTAGCTTCTAGAATAGTATATATACATATATATCAAGTATCTTTTATTTTATACCTATCGCCACCTCCCCGCTACCACCTCAAAACTATAAATCAAGTTACAGTTACATCAAGCAACAGCAAGCGCAAGTTCCAAGACTTTCTTATACATGTACACACACACATTCATGCGCGTCTGCTTTGAATTCTGTCAAGAGCATTGCTATTGCGATTGTATTGTTTTCTGTGCTGCTATTCTAATTCGTTTTTTTAAATGACACCCGCTAAAAAAAGATACAATACGTTATTGTTTTCTTCTGACCTCAGAACTACACGTCTAGTGCGCCTTAACAACCCGCGCTCGTACGTCGAATTAATCGAATCCATGCGCACTGGCTGGCCTGCAGTAGGCACTTATAGCACCTGTGGGCAGAAAGACCACAGCATTAGACACACCAACCTGCAGAAGCCTCGTCACAGTACCGTGAGCAACAACTACATAGACTACCAATCCATAAATAGCAGCAGCAGCCTCATCACCGAGCCCAAACACAAAGTGCATAATACTTATATATGAGGCCCAAAATCAGATATACGCAACGATACAAAGCTTAATAAGGTTACATGAGGAGAGCACAAGAATGATCTCTTAAGCGTAATGCTATAAAAATGAGCCTCCATAATGTTCGGAACGCTGGAGGCGTATCAGCCAAGATATATAATGTTATATGCAGTGCGATCATCGCTCTAAGCAGCGAGACCCCGAAAATTTACGTATACGCCTCCTACCAGCAAAGGGGCGGCGCAGCTTTCATAATAGGTGTCAGGTTAGAATACTTTTCCAGTGTTCCACTAAGCAGGACATATTTTGATGCCATGACGAGCATCAGCTGCCAGTTTATGAGGAGTTCTACTGATGGATGCCACTACAAATGGAACTGTGCTGTAAAGATGGAACTGAACGGTGCTCGCCTTTCTACGGATAATTCTGGGCGAGAGAGCATCACCTTCCCTTTTTTTTTGGATGCTCCCTTTTTGGGCTTGAACTTTGCCTTTTGCCATCTGGCTGTTGGATTGGGTGAATATTGGCTCGACAACCAGGCAGAAGAATGGCTAGCCCAGAACATTATTAAACCAAGCGTATCATAATTTGCTTCTCCAGTGGTTTTGGTTGCAAAGACAAATGGGCAGAAACGATTATGCTGCGACTATAGGAAGCGTAACGAAAAAATTGTTGTTGCACACTTGATTTGATCAATGGTTTCTTTCACGTCCCAGTAGATGCAGACCCGCAAAAGTACACTTCCTTTGACATTCAGACCGGTCAATATGAGTTTTTGTACGCACCGTTGGAAATTTCAAACTCACCAGCAGTATTTACACGATTCATAATGGTTATTTTGCGCGAATTAGTTAAGAGTAATGACGGAGTTGTTAACATGGATGACGTTATCATTCCACGTAAGGATATAAACGAGGTGATACTGAAACTAAGTAGAGTTTTGACAGTGACTGCAATAATTGGATTGCGCATAAATTGGACCAAGTGCCAGTTGTTGCAGACAAAAGTACAGTTTCTGGGATATATAATTGAAGACAACTCAATTAGGCCAAGTAAAGAAAAGACTGAGGCAGTAGCTAATTTTCCCATACCAAGAGATAAAAAAGCTATTCAACGATTGTTGGAGTCACGTTATTCTTTCAAAAATTTATTCGGGTTATGCTCTTATTGCTAAACCACTACACGCAAGGACTCCAAGTTTGAATTCAATGATCATTATCAGGTTGCATTTGAGCAGTTAAAGGTTGCTTTGACCAGCAAACCTATTATGCAGTTATATAGTCCGGATTTAGAGCCAGAAATACATACAGATGCGTCGAAATGGGGTTATTGGGCCACTATATTGCAAAAGAGTTGTGAAGATGGTTTATATAATCCAGACCAGTACATGAGTCGTAAGACTAAACCTTGCAAAGAAAAGTACCCAGCTTACGATCTCGAAGTTCTTGCAATTATTGATTCCTTAACTAAATGGCGTGTTTATTTGTTGGGAATAAAATCACGAATTGTAATGCATTTACGACAATGAAAAAGAAAGATGTTCAACTGAAAGTAGCACGCTGGGCAATGGACTTGCAGGACTACAATTATATAATAGAGCATCGATCAAGATCAAAGATGAGGCACGTTGAGCCATGTTGCCTGTTATATGCTTACGGACACTATCGTTCACCGGTTAAGAGAAGCGCAATTAGCGGACGAATGGGTGAAAGCTGTACGGAGTCTTGTTGAAGAGAGAGCATATGAAGACTATTACAAAATCAAGTTTTGTTTAAGGGCCCAAACCGAGAGCTCATTGTAGTACCAGCCCAAATGGAGAATGAGATTATATCGATAGCGCACAAACAAGGTCACTTTTCTGCAAAAAAAGACACAGGACTTAGTTGAGCGCTCGTATTTCATTCCGAAAGTGAAGGATAAATTAGCACGAATTATGGATAGTTGTATGGAGTGCATTATTGTTAACGAGAAATTTGGCAAGCGAGAGGGGTATTTAATGCCTATAGATAAGGGAGATAGACCCTTATTGACTTACCACAATGATCATGTGGGCCAATGGAATTTACTAAAAAGCTGTACAATTATATCTTTGTGGTGGTAGATGCATTCTCTAAATATGTTTGGTTGTACTCTACTCGAAGCACAGGTATAGATGTAGTCATTAAGTGCCTAGAAGTGTAGGCTGCGAACTTTGGCAATCCTTTACGAATAGTTTAGATAGAGGTTATTTCGTGAATATTGTGAAAAACGAATTATTAAACATTTAATGATTGCAACTGCAGTTCCGATTGGCAATGGGCAGGTAGAGCGTATGCACAAAATTGTAGGACCGATGCTATCGAAGTTGAGTCAAGGAGACGCAGGTGCCTGGTACAAACACTTAAGTAAAGTTCAGCAAATCATAAATTGCGTAGAGCCGCTTAGCAATAAAGTCTCGCCTTTCAAGATATTAACTGGAATGGACATGCGTATAAGTAGCGAGCCGAACTTATGAGAATTAGTAAAGCAGTCTTTAATTACAGAGTTCGACGAGGCACGTGAAAAATTTAAAGGGGAAGCTCGTGAAAATATTAGTAAAATACAGGAAGAAAATAAAAAGCTTTCGACTCTAAGAGAAAACCAGTCATACAATATCAAGTTAAAGACATGGTAGCTATAAAGCGTACACAATACGGGACAGGCTTAAAGCTTAAGGGAAAGTATCTCGGATCGTATCAAGTTGTGAAGCTAAATAATCACGGAAGGTAAGAGGTAGAAAAAATGGCAGATACAGAAGGCTCGTGTAAGACGTTGACAGTGGAAGAGTTCTTGAAACCATGTCTTGACAAATCCGAGGCGAATTGTCCTTCAGGACAGCCGAAGGTAGGATATGATAATCAACGTCAAACACGCAGTGGCTGTCGGTTCTGATCGCGTCGTCTGAAAATTAGCAGAGGTCGCTCGGATGATCAGTCGATACCAGCAACTCATAATCATCGCAGGCACGTATAGTTTTGTAACTCTTTAAAGTTTAAAACTACATCTTAGCCGTATTCATGTTCTTCTAAGTTAATTCAACAATCAAAATAATAAACAGTTATAATAAAATAACGTTATCGCTGAGCATTTGCGTTATACAGAAAACTGGGATCGTACATACATTAGGTTGGCCACCTCAAAGCCCCGATATCAATATAATAGAGAATGTGTGGGCTTATATAAAACGAAACGCGCGAGGAGACGATTGCTGAAGCTTAAGAACATTAACAGGATATTTCATTGGGGACATTTAAAAAGTTGCTAAAATCAATTCCTGGATGCTTACAAAAGGGTATTGATGTCAAAGGAGGGTTTACTTTTTGGTAAATATAATGTATATGTATGGGTATAATGTATTTGTGCAAATGTATGTAACAGGCAGAAAGAAGCATCTCCGACCCCAAAAAGTGTATATATTCTTGATCAGCATCAACAGCCGAGTCGATCTAACCATATCCGTCTGTCTGTCCGTATGTATGAACGCAAAGATCTCAGAACCAATAAGAGCTAGAGACTTGAAATTTTAGTTGTAGGTCCTCCTAGTGCCCGCGCAGATCGAGTTTGTTTTCGATTTTCGATAACTTGCCCCGTTTCCAAGAAATTGATCAAAAACGATATCGAAATCCTGTTTTTTTTTGGCATTTTCGGTAAATAATATGAGCTACAGTCACCAAACTTGACATGTAGCTTATAGAATAGTATATATATCTCAAGTATCTTTCATTTTATACCTATCGCCACCTCCCCGCTACCACCACAAAGCTATAAATCAAGTTAATTATCCAACTTGTATTGCCCATCAATTTAAGCCACAATTTATATGCTATTAACTTTTTGAGAATACACAAATGTTCTATATTCTATTCTACAATAAGATGTACTGTCGAAAATTTCATTAAGATCGGTTAAGAAACACAAAAGTTATGTGCGCACGCAGCAGCTAGGGAAAATTTCAAGAATGCGAGCGGCAGTTGGTGTTGGAGGAAGATGGTTCAATGTATCCCCTAGTCGGGAGCTCCCGATTACAACCTCTTGTTATACTTGTTATACCCTGAACCCATTGAAAATGGGTAAAAAGGGTATCAGCACATAGTAAACACATAGCAACACAATCAAGTAAAAACACCAATTTATGCTGCCCACCAATATAACGCACAATTTAAATGCAATTGACTTTTTTATAATACACGAATATTTATTAGTACAATAAGATGTAGAAAATTTCATCAAGATCGGTGAAGAAACACAGATGTTATTAAATAAAGCATGTTATTGCTGGCCTCGAGTTTTGGGCAGCAAGCTCAAATTCCAAGAATTTTTACATGTATACATTCCTGCGTGTCTTCTTTGAATTCTATCAACAGCATTGCCATTGCGATTGTGTTTTATTCTGTGCTGCTATTTTAATTCGGTTTTTTCTCATTAAGACTGAATTCTTGGTGTGGCTTTTGAGTATAGGCGGCGGCAAGAAGTGAGGTCTGTTACGAGTTCGAGACCTATCGAGGAACAAGTTTATTTTTTTTTAATGTTGTTTTATTACTGCTGAAGTAAGCGAGCGAAGACAATATAAACAACAAGATGAGTAACGCCAATACATTTGCATGCGACGCAAAATTTCTAGCCTAGAGTTTCATCTGGTCTTTGAGGCTTCGCACGACATGCCTGCCGGCGGGTGTTCGTTCAGACGAACGAATGCCTAAGCCGCGGCTTGCTGATGCGCTGACACGAGCAGCGAAGTTAGTCGCCAGCCTGACAGCCTTCAGAAAATGTCTTTGGTTCAGGGTATTCCCTAGTCGGGAGCTCTTGACTAGGGCCTCTTACATGTTTAAATTTAAGAAGCTTAATATATTATTTATAAATTTTAAAATCGTTAAAATTTGTAAACTCAATAAGTCATAAGAAATCGCCGCAACAATCTTAATTTTCTAATGTCAAAATATTTTGGTCCACTATTTTACATAAACAGCGCAAAAACGAAAACAAAACAATAACGAACAACAAAAGAAGGTGAAGGTGATTCTGATTGTTTTAGTTTTGGCCACCGCGTTGGCTGCCGCCACCGCGATAAAATGTTATCGTATCTACCTCTGTTATTGCCACGGGCACGATGGTTGCCGCTTCACTGGTATCCCCTACCGTGGCTGCCATTATAGCCGCCGCGATTAAAACCAGATTGTTGACTTTTCTTGTAAAGGACGGTGTCTAATCTACTGTCATAAAGATTTTAAAATTGGATATAGCGTCGTTCATACTGGAAAATTTGCCAACCTCCATGATAAGTTTTGCTGGGTTAAGTTTTAAGTCGCTACTTCTAGGGCCATAACTTTACCGATTTAGGGTGGGCTTTTGTTAATTGCTCTATTTCGTTGGAGTATACATTTACAGTATTATTTCTCCGCTGAAGGATCATTTACTTTGCGGTGAATACTTTTACTGACTCGACTTTAAGATTGTTTTTTAATTATGAGATTACCAAATCCAACGTGATTTATTAGATTTCAGATTTCTTGCGTAACCCTTTAATGTTGCTTTAATAATTCATATCGCAAGTTGCTCATGTTCGCCTTTAATTGAGTTTACAATTTCAAGGGCGTCTAAAAACGTTTGTAGGTTTTCTGATATGCTATCAAACTCTGCTCTGCTACCAAACTGTGGGATCAGCTTAGATGCTAAGCTAATGAACTGTACATTTGTTAATCCATTTTTATACCCTAAACCCATTGAAAATGGGTGAAAACGGAATAATGCATTTGTGCAAATGTATGTAACAGGTAGAAGGATGCTTCGCCGACCCCATAAAATATATATATTCTTGATCAGCATCAACAGCCGAGTCGATTTAGCCATGTCCGTCTGTCTGTCCGTCTGTCCGTCTGTCCGTCCGTCCGTCTGTCCGTCCGTCCGTCTGTCTGTCCGTACCTATAAGAACCTATAAGAGCTAGAAATTGAAATTTCAGCTGTAGGTCCTCTTGGTCCTCATGCGCATTACGAGTTTGTTTCCGATAATCGATAACTTACTCCATTACCAAGCAATCGATACAAATCGATATCGAAATCCTATTTTTTGAGCAAATTGTGTAATAATGAGAGCTAGAGTCACCAAACTTGATATGTAGCTTCTTAAATAGTATTTATATATCAAGTATCTTTTAATTTATAGCTATCACCACCTCCCCGCTACTATCTCATAGCTATAAATCAAGTCAAAATACCAATTTATGCTGTCCACCAATATAAGCTACAATTAAATGCAATTGACTTTTTGAGAATACACAAATATTCTATAACACAATAAAATGTACTGTAGAAAAACGTGTTTTGACTTCCTTGTAACAGCGGCAGCAAGCGCAAATTCCAAGAATTTCTGTATACATGTACACACACACATTCATGCGCGTCTGCTTTGAATTCTATCAAGAGCATTGCAATTGCAATTGTATTGTTTTCTGTGCTGCTATTTTAATTCGTTTTTTACTCATTAAGATTCAATTGTTGGTGTGGCTGTTGGGTAGAGGGGGCTGCAATTGGTGCGGTATGTTGTGAGTTCAAACCCTACTGAGGAAACAAGTTATTTTTTGGCTGGTGTGGCTGTTCAGTAGAGGCGGCAGCAAGTAATGCGGTCAGTTGCGAGTTCGAACCCTGCAAAGGGAACTTTCTTTTTTGAATTTATCTTTAAAGACCCTTTCTTAATTCTTAGACCTTATCAATGTCGTTAGAGCTGCTCATGTAGCGGCGTTTTTTGTCCAATTGAAATTTAGAACATCTACTCGAAACATTTAGTACAATTTAGAACGTCTAGTGAGGCTATTATTAATAGTATGTTCGTCACCTGCAAATTTGGAGTAGTGTCAACCACCTCTATATGGCAAGTTTGGTGACTCTAGCTTTTATAACTTACGAGATGTGTTAAAAAAAAAACAGGATTTCGATATTGATTTGTATCGATTACTTGCAAACAGGGTAAGTTATCGATTATCGCACTTTTGCACTTTTATGTGCATTCATGTGTGTGTGCACATACAGAAACTCTTGCGCTAGCTGCCGCTGACACGTGGTCTGCCCATATATATATATATATAACATCATGTTTTATTTAGTAACTTCTGTGTTTCTTAACATATCTCGAAATTTTAAGCAGTAGATCCTATTGCGCAATAAAATATTCGACAATATTAGACAATAGCAGTCCCCTTTCTGTCACTTGACTAGTACAGACGTGTGTCATTGTGCTCGAGTGCCAATTAATAAAAATAAGTTTTAAATAATGTTTAAGTGGTGCAAACTTATTAAAGGCATTATTGCCCCACATTTACAGTACCGCAGGCACAGTGTCGGTGTAAAATTAAGCCAAATAACAGCGGTGGTGCCGACTCCAAGTTTTGTTGCGCTGAAGCACACACATCCAACTGATGTGCAAAAACAATCAATAGTGCATAAACCAAATACATAAAAAGTGACAAAAACAATAATTGTAAAAAATACAAAATACAAAATTATAATTGACAGTTGTCCAGTTCGAGTTGACGGCTCAGTGCGAATCCGTTTTTTATCAACAAGAAAAAAGAAAAAACAAGCAAATTAATGGCCAAAAAACATCAAGATGCGTCAAATGGCATCGACGAAACAGAAGAAGACATTGGCGACGAAATTATACCTGTTGGCCCAATCACCCCAAAAACCTTTAACAACAATGCTCCCAATTACGGAGCTCGCCGAATTGGAGGCTCCTCAGCCCCCTCAACCAATACTCCAAACTGTACAGTTATCACCACAATTGCTAATGTCAATCTATCTTTAAAAGGTATCCATACGGATATCCATAGAGCGAATACCACTATATACACAACTTACAATAGCACCATTACCAGCCCCTGCATCACGAACTCCACTTTTGGGATTTCTGCTCACTCTCCTGGACTACCATATCCCTTAAGCTGCGTCCCAGGCGGAAGTCCACCCAAAGTCAACCCAATGTCTACTAATAATAGTAGAAGCAATTCTGCGTTCACCAAAGCGGGCCCTCGCTGGCAAACTGTTCCCCCCAGCTTCAAACCCACCAGCAAAATGAAATGAGTAATTAAACTGAACCACCAAGCAGGCTCCCCAGTTCCATTTTTCAAGCGCACCGCCAACTCATCTCCAACAGATGCTCCAACTTACACAAATCCTTTTGATCTACTCCAAGTTCAAGACGAAAACATAGAAGAAAGTTCCTTGGCAGAAGCGACTGCAGGCGAGCAACCAGCAGAAGAAAAATCAAACAACCCTTCACCGGCAAAAACAAGCCACCGTCCACCCAGGATCATAATCCCACATGTAAATAACCTAGATGCCTTCTGGGAAGACATGGATCTCGTCATCGGCCCAGACAATTTCTCGGCTCACACAAATATGAGGGGCGACATGTTCATCCAATGTAAGGATACTGAGTCTTACAGAAAGACGACTAATATGCTGCTTCAATCCGGTACCGAATTCCATCTCTACCAACTGCGCGAAGACAGACCTTTTAGATTCATCATAAAGAAAATCCACCTAGAACTATCAATGGAAAAGATAGCTGGTGGTCTGGCCAGCTACAACCACCACGTAGTAAACATCTACCAGCCATTTGACAGAAACGACAAAAACAAGAAAATGAAAATAATAAAGAGGTATTTAATATTACCCAGCTTTGCAGAATGAAGTTTCACCCGGAACATGCCCAGAAAAGCAATCTGCATGCGCAGCCCCATCGCTGCCAAGCATTTGTGCATACGAAAGCATACTGCAACAACAGACCAGTATGTGTTAAATGTGGCGAACAGCACAGATCAACAAAGTGCACTTTAACAGATAAAGATATTTGCACATGCGCTAACTGCGGCGAAGAACACCCAGCCAACCATCTGGGATGCAAAGTCTATAAAAAACAGCTAATCAGACAGCAGAGTAAAGAAATACTTCCAGTCATTGCCCAGCACTGCCTTTGCAGACGCAGTCAGAGGTCCTGTCCCTCAAAGAAATGATGGCAATGTAAACCAAAGACAACGTTTCCGCTCAACGCATTCTAATCAAAGGCATCAAAGCAACCCTCGATTGCCTCTGCAACAAAGTCGGCCACCGCCGCAGAATTCCCAGCTACAGCCAACAAATGGCACATCAACGGACTCGCAGCTTGTGATTAGCGTGAACTCAATGCTGACAAAATCCTTCACAGAAATTTCTCAAATGATGAAAAGATCAAACCAGCGTCTCCTAGAAGAGATAAAATGTATGGTCCAGGATGTTAGGAGCCTCGTTGACCTTGCCTCCAAAAACAAAGGGCTTTAAACTTGGCCTGAAAATAGTGTTTTGGAAAGCCTGTTCGGTATGGAACAGAGCGCTTGAAATAAAAGCATTCATCGAACAACAAAACCCAGATGCCTGACTGATTAATGAAACACGCTTCTGTTCCAGAAATTCCATACGAGTTTCTGGATACACTCTCCATAAAGCTAACCATCCCAATGACGGCCCACAGGGAGGCGCCGCCATACTGATAAATAGTAATATTAAACACTATTCTATTAACCCAATCACACTTAGTTAAAAATCGGACTAGAATCACCATAAGGCGATCTAGTGCTGGCGTCAATCTATTGTCCTCCCAGGCAAAAGTCCATCGGAACTAATGAGTTTCATGACCTCTTTCACTCGTTGGGTAACAAATACATAAGAGCCAAAGGCTGGAATGCAAAACATCGTTCATTGGGCGACGTCAGAGCCTGCAGCAGGGGTAACGCCCTGCACACAGTTATGCTCTCCAAACAAATTAACTTACTGGCAACTGGTAGCGCTACCCACTTCCCAAATCAACGGGGCTGGGCTCCATCAGCAATGGACTTTGCGGCATATAAAGGAATATGCCATGCAACTTTTCGCATTAGGTCACTATACGAACTATCGTCGGATCATCTGCCTCTACAAATCAACACGTTGGACTCACCAGAATATCACCCTCCTGCGGTAAGACTTCTTCCCAGGGGTGCAGATATAGCCACTTTCCAAACAAAGTTTACCCAACGGATCAACCTCGGCTTACAACTATCAACTAAAGAGCAGCTAGAAGACTCTATAGAAAACTTTAACCTTTAAAACTTTAACTTTAACTTTACGAGGCTGCTGTAGCTGTTGCTCCTATTTCTCATCAACGGCGCCGAGACAATCACCCACCTTCACAACACTGTCATGTGTGGGGAGCTTAAAATAACTTACATGGGAGCTTAAAATAACTTACCAAAAACTCTACATCCGAACTAGAGATATCGCCTATAAGGCTCAGTGCAATCGCATTGGGAATGTTCTTCGAAGACTGTTGCGAGAAACACAGAGCGTGCGAATAAGCCACAAACTATCTAGGGCAGAGCCTGGGAACAACTGGCGGAAAAAAGATATAGAGAAGGCACATGCGTTTGCGAGTGGAAAGATTCACGCCTTTTAACCCCACAAGCGCTGAACATGCCAACAATGTAACCAGCTTTCTTACAGTACCACTCCAAATGGCAGCCCCCATCAGACCTATAGACGCAGCAGAAATCGTCAACTGCATCAAACATACTCGATTAAAAAAATCACCAAGCCATTGAAGAAATCTTTAACGGAGTTTTAAGATTAGGCCATTTTCCTATAAGTGTATCGATGCATGTCGCCCAATCAGCCTGCTACCAGCACTTTCCAAAATTTTCGAAAGGCTGTTTTTGGACAGGTTGATGGGCCTTTACGAGGTCGTGCACTCGCTTCCTTCGCACCAATTCGGCTTTCGTCGACAACACGGATGTCCAGAAAAGGGACACAGAGTAGTGCATTTTATTCAAGAAGCCGTTGAGGCCAAGATGTACTGCGTCGCCGCTTTTCTCGATGTTCAGCAGGCATTCGACAGAGTATGGCATGACGGCTTAAAATTCAATTTAAAACACCAGCTTCCAGCGCTGTTTTACCGAATACTAGAATTATTCCTTTCTAATAAAACCTTCTTTGTCTCCTGCAGGAGTGTTTTTTCAGAAAGAAAGCACATAAAAGCTGGTGCTCCATAAGGAAGGGTGCTACGACCACTGCTATACACACTTTATACATCCGACTTGCCAAGTCAGATTTGGCACAATACCGACGCACCTCCAAATATGCTCATTGCAACATATGCCGATGACACAGCAGTACTAGCTGCAAATCAATGCGAGTATGCAGCGACAGACGACCTACAAGAACATCTTATACTAATTCAGGATTGGACAAAACTGTGGAACATTAAAATCAATGGGGCAAAGTCTTCCAGTGTCATGTTCACCTATCGGCGCAACACCTGTCCAGGCGTATTTTTCGACGACCAGTTCATACCACAAACTACAAGCCACAGATATTTTGGCATTTCACTGGGCAAAAGACTAATCTGGGCTGCACACCTATCCAGCACGGCAATCAAGGCTAAGTCAAAACTTGCAAATCTTGACTGGCTCATTGGACCCACGAGCTCATTTCGATTGTATTGCAAACTCGTAATTTTTTTTGTTGTTGTTTGTTTATTGTATTGAATCAAAAATAGCATACATTTTTATTACAACACAGTTAGCTTAGGTGATATTACGCCAAGCCTGGTTGAGTTCTCAGGCTTTATCGTCCGCAAACGTCAAAGGCGGCTTTTTTGAGTAAGGCTGCATCGTCACGTAGGTAGTCGGGGGACTCTGGGGCGTCTCCTATGTCGTGGTTGGAGGAGGTCCTTGGACGACCTTCTCTTGAGCCTCCTGACTACACACCTCCCAGCGAGGTCTCTTGCTAGCCGGCTGCAGTGTCGCTGCAAGCGTTCGTTGTACCGGTTGGCGAATGCTCCGACTTGGCTGTCTATGGTCTCCATTTTGAGGTCTCTGTGCAAGGTAGAATTTCTGACGT
This sequence comes from Drosophila lacicola, assembly GCA_035045355.1. NCBI lineage: Eukaryota > Metazoa > Arthropoda > Insecta > Diptera > Drosophilidae > Drosophila > Drosophila lacicola. The sequence continues at coordinate 195,066 of JAWNPB010000245.1, forward strand.
ACCAGTCAGCATCCGTAATTCGGCGCAAGGCCAAGTTTTGGAGTGTCTGGATCCGTCTTCGATTTGTCCGAGATGCAATGCCCCAAACCTGAATACCGTATCTCCAAGTTGGTGCCACCACGACGTTGTAAACTGCCCGTTTGCAGCAAAGTGGCAATGGGCTGTTGGGGTTTAGTAGCCAGTTGGGCTTGGCCATCTTGTAGCGGCACTGCTTAAGAAGGGCGTCGATGTGCGCCCGAAAACTAAGCATCTTATCCAGTACAATTCCAAGATACTTGGCGCTTCTGCCAGGGGGAAGGGGGCTACCGTCTGTCCTGGAGCCTTGCCACGCCTCAGTGTGTAGTTGACCGCCTGGCACTTCGATGCATTGAGCTTGATGTTCCATCTGCGTGTCCAGCTCTTAAGCAAGTGGATGTATTCCTGGGCACCGTCAGTGGCTCCATACTCGCAGTGGGCGGAGTAAAATATTGCCACGTCATCGGCAAATGTGGCCATCAAGTATTTGCCTGGAGTGGCAAACTCGTGTAGTTCATCCGGAGTGGGGATGTCTGCCGTGTACAAGTTGTAAAGAAAGGGGCCCAGTACGCTGCCTTGGGCGACACCCGCCTTCATTTTGCGGGCAGGAGAGATTGCTGCTCTAACTTTGACTTCGAACTTTCGCTCCATTAGATAAGAGCGCAGAAGTAGAATGAAGGGGGCGGGAAGACTCATCTTGATTTTCTGGAGCAATCCGTCAATCCAGACTCGGTCAAAGGCCTGCTTAACGTCTACAAAGACTCCATAGCAGTAGTCTTTGTCGTCGTAAGCCTTAAGAATATGGTTAATCACTCTGTGAACCTGTTCAACAGCGCCATGCCCTCCCCTGAATCCAAATTGGTGATCAGGAAGAATGGCCATGTGATCCATAAGCCTTGAAAGTCGGGCGACAATCAGTCTTTCCCAGACCTTCGACAAGGAAGGCAGGAGACTGATCGGCCGATATGATTCAGGGTCATATTCCGGCTTGCCCGACTTATGGATCATATGGATTCATGCTAACTTCCACTGGGCAGGGAAGTGTTGCGTCCTAAATATGGCGTTGAAGATCAACGTTATAAAAAGGAGCGCGCGCATTGGTAGGGCGTTCAGAGTGGTGTGGCATATTCCATCATGGCCCGGTGCTTTAGCCCTGGGAAGGACTTTGACGACGTTGATCACCTCCTCCACGCCGATAGGTGGTAAGATCTGTAGCGGTGTCACCAACGCTCGGGTTGTTTCATCGGGCTCTTCTGGGGAGGCCAGATCGAAAGGTGTAAACCGTTCCTTCAGGTGGCTGGCGAAGGTATCAGCTTGCTCTTCGTCTGTAAGGCAGTATTTACCATTGTGGCGAAGAAGGGGAACGGTTCTCCAGGGTTGGCGCTTCAGGTTTTCAGTTGCTCGCCAGAGCGAGTATCCTGAGTCATGGGTATAGTCCATGCTCTCCAACCTTCTAGAGAAGGATGCGTCTTTGTGTCTGCGAAGGGCCTCCTTGAGTTGCCGCTCCGCTCTTCGCCACTCCGCCTTGTCCCACAGATGCTGTGTCGTCTGAAACCTGCGTCTGCTCCGCCTTTTGATCCTGAGCAGCAGGTTGGCTATGTCTGCGGGCAGCCCGTTGCCAGCATTGTCCAGTCGCCTGACAACTGGTGGGGAGATGGCTTCGGCTGCTGCTGCGCGAATCTTTGCGTTAAGCAGCTCGATGGCGTCCTCTACATCTCGTCCAGTGCAGATTTCGGTGTTGAGGTGAATACTTTCACTCATCTGTCTCTAGAAGACATCGAGATCAGTGTGTGCGTTGATCAGCCTCAGTATTGCGCTGACCACCCTGGCCCTGCTCTCCAGGATAACTATTAGGGCCAGGTGGTCGCTGGGGAGATCACAATCGTCAGCGACTGAGAGGCACTGGTCAGGGATCCCCTGGTAGATGGGTAAGTCTATCCAAGACGGAGTGCCTCTGCTGCCGTACGGGTATCTTGTGAGAGAACCTGTGGCCAGTACTTTCGCTTGACGATGCGCTAAGCTGCTAGCTAGTTGAAGGCCGCGCGCATTGCTGTTATTTGCGCCCCACAGCCAGTAATGTGCATTCCAGTCGCCTCCCATCAGATATCTGCTTCCAGCCGAGTTGAGTATGACGTTGAAGTCGTCAGTCGACGTCTGCTCATTTGGTCTGCATAAGACTGCTCTAAAGTCCACGTTACCAATCAGTGGAGACTTTCACAGTCGAGTATTGGTAAACACGGTTAGTAATACTCAATTGCGGGAATGAACCAAGTTACTCCGGACGAGGACAGCGCAGCCACCGCTAGCTGAGCGATGTTGAGTGTACAGGGTATTCCTCGAAGCCAAAGATTTTAGGAAAAGTTGGACCGTTGGTTCTAGTTTCTGACAGCAGAATTATTCCGATTGCGTATTTTTGTACTAGGGCCTCGAGCTCTAGTACTTTACCTGAAATGCCATTGGCATTCCAGATGAGCGCCTTCAGTGGTGTGTTCATTTGGATATTAACGCGGTTAGAAGGGTAAGGATTTGCTGTTGCATACCCAAAACCTGCTGTTGCATTTCTGTCATCCTCTCGATAGCTCGGCTCATGTCCTTGATGGCAGAGGAAAGTCCTTCCCCGTTTCCAGATATCCAATGTTGCTGTTGTTGCGCAGTCAGCCTCTCCTGTTGCTGTTCCCTCAGCAATCTATGTAGCCTAGCTTGCGCTGGTCCTTCTCGCTGGCTAGCGCTGGTCCTTCTCGCTGGGGACGTTGTTCTCTTTGCTGAATGCAGCTAGTCCTCTTCTGGAGGTAGCGGCGTATGAAAGCCCTTCTACTTGTTGAGTGGGTGCTGTACGGGGGAAGACAACAGGTGTAGGCCCATGAACTTTATTGCTGCGGCTTCGGTTAGCTTGAGTCGGTGGGAGATTTTTCATTTTGGCGGGCTTTGGGGCTCCTGCACGCTTTGTATATTCGGTGAACCACTCGCAGCCCTTGGCAGGGTGGTTGCCACCGCAGTGGACGCATGTTGCCGGTACTGAGTCGGGCCGTGTGCAATCAGCAGAGCGATGATTGAGTCCGCATTTAACGCATTTGTGTTGTTTTCTTCAGTATGTGGTCGTGTGCCCATACTCCTGGCATCTATTGCATTGCACCACATCCTGGCTTCTTCTAGCAGTCTCAACCTTGACCACCTGCTTGCACAGCTTCCTGATAGTAAGAGCCTTCTTGTTGTTGGACCCCGGCTGCAAGTTGATGAAGTGAATATTCATGGGTTCCTTGGTAGCTTTGCTGCTCGGATTGTGCACGTAGAGAACGGTATGGCCCTGGGTCCGGAGGTCGTCGATGAGTTCTCGGTTGAGTGTGGAGTGGTGGAGGCCTTTGATAACTATGCGGTAGGGCTTTTCCTCCTGCAGCTGGAATCAGTAGAACTCAATTTTGTGTTCATCCAGGATCTGTATGATGGCCCTGTATGTGGGCACATCATTGGCTAGGAGTCGCATAGTCCTACCTAGGTTGGATTTGATGGTCAAGTTATCCGCTACTTCGGATAGTAGGAGCCACACGTCGTTGGTATCGTCGTTGCGATTTAGGACGATGGGGTGTGGCTTCTTTCCTCCAGTGGGGACATTGTTGTTGGCCCTTATTTCGGGCACGGAGGAGCTGGTGCTGGCATGGGCGACAGCGTTGGGCTGGCTGTCGCCCCCAACCTGAGGAGTCGCTGAGGCATGCACGTTCTCTTCTTGCTCGGCCTCAGATTCGTCAGTATTCATGTCTTCGACGTTATCGGGTGGGGCCAAGAGTGCATATCTATTGGAAGCATGAGTGCCATCTGGACTGGTGTCAGTTTTGTTCAATTTGTGACCGCCTTTCTTTGTGTTTGATTTTGTTTCGATCCACCTAAAACAAATTGTTTTGTCAGCAATTAGTTTTGTTTTAATTTATGTCGTTTTTGTGAAATTATTGGTGCTTTGCATTCTTTGTGCACAGTTGCAATAGCCGCTTTGGCCGTTTGGGCGCGCACTCGAGTTTTGGTTTTTAATTGTTTTCCGCGAGCACGTCCGTTTACCTTAAACACCAAAAAGTGACTGCAAACTCATAATATTCAAGACCATTCTGGCGCCCATATGGGCCTATGGCATTCAACTCTGGGGAACTGCATCAAAAACACAGCTGACCAAAATAAGAAAGGTTCAGTCGATGGCGGCGAGATGCATCCGTGGCCTCGCATGGTACGTCAAATATTTGGTGATCGAAAATTACCTGAAACTCACCAAGATAGGTGATAAAATTAACCACCACTCTAGTAGGTACAACGACCGCCTAGCCCATCACCTCAACGCAGCTGCAAGACAACTGCTACGAACACCATCCACAAGAAGACTATAAAGATTCATAACCGCCGAACTACCAAGTAGGAAAATACATTAGTAAAAATTAATAAAATAATAAATTAACTCACACACAATCTATCTCAGACCTGGCGAACATCAACACACACATTAAATAAGATCTCAATACGCTGATCAAAATAATAAAATGACAAAAAAAAAAAAAAAAAAAAGACAGTAGCATTCAAATTATCGTTTAAATTGATGGGTAGTTTCAATCAAATTTTCTTGTCTGATTTATAGCTATGGGGCGGAGGCGTGGGGATTGCGATAGCTATAAAATAAAAGATACCTGATCTTTATACACTATTATACTCGTTGCATGTCGAATTTTATGATCTAGCTCTTTAAACCTAAGATATTTGTTCAGGAAACGGAATTTAAAAATCGATTTGTATCGCTTGCTTGGAAAAGGGGAAAGTTATCGAGAAAAAACTTGTACGTGTAGCGGGAACTAGGTGGACCTACGTTCAAAAGTTTCTAGCTTCAAGTTTCAAGTTTCTAGCTCTTAAAGGTTCTGTGATCCTTGAGTTCATACATACGGACGGACGGACAGGCGGACATGGCTAGATTGACTCGGCTATTGACGCGGATTAAGAATATATACACTCTATGGGATCGGAGATGCTTCCTTCTGCCTCTTGCTTACAATTTCACTAAAACTGTATTCCCTTTTTACCCATTTTTAGTGGGCTCAGGGTATAAAAAGGGAGATGATGTCAGGTGAGTGCCAAACCCCGTGGTAGGCGTACAGTGGATCCATCCTTAAGAAGAAAATGGTTGCAGTCGTCCATGAGCTCGTGTTGGTCAAGGAGGCCCGCGTGATCGGGCTGCCAGAACGGCTTGCAGCTTTCGTATAGGACGGCGGTGACTCCCTAAAACGTGGGCTCGGATTGCTGAGCTGGACGCGCAATTCACCATCCTTGGGCTGACTACCTGACGTTCGTTAGTTGGCTAATGATTCCTGGAATTTTTCTCACCCCCTCGCTATTTTGGGAAGCTCAAAGACGAGGTTCCATTCCGCAGCCAGGATTGTTGCCGGCGCTAGGTGGCGGCAGACGGGCAGCTTTGTTGCCCACTTCATGATCGGGTTGTCGCAGACACACCCGCGACCCGGTAATAGAGTATCCATTGACGGTAGATGGTGGCAGAATAGTCGCTATGGTGAAGATTGGCGGGCGGACAATTACAACTTCATGAGTGCAGACTCATGAGCAAGTGGCAAGTGCTGATGTCAACTGGTCCTGCAGACGTTGGTGGGATCGGCCACGGGGCCTGGGATAACTGCCTTGGGCAGGCGATAGAAGGGCTCCCACTTGAGGGAGGGGAGTACCTGCTCGGCAACCAAATGGCGAGGATAGGGAAAGCAGGGAAGCTGAGGCAGGGCCTTACTCGGAGTCGAACAGGGCCCACGGGGATCCCAAAAGGTGGTGGGAGATTGACAGCCGGTGCTAGAGTGAAACCATCAAAGCAACCCTGCGCACTCCGACCTCAGACGGTTGCTTTGGAATTCTTCTACGCTAAATATAAAACATAAACAAATAAATGGAACAATTCCGTTTCATATATGGTCGCCCAGAACAACTAATACGCAGCCAGCTACTTAGTAATCAAGAGCTGCAGGAAATACAAGAGCACAGCATAGCGAAAATCGTAAAGGAAACCTTGATTTCTACAATCAGCTAACGAAGAACAGCATTTAGCGAATCCAACACTGATGGAGGATTTTTTCGCTAAGCTACCATCAAGCAAGAGGGTGGAATATGCCAGGAATGCAGCTACGATTAGGACTTTCCCACTGTCGTATAGTACTGCATGCCAGCATTGACCAAAGTAATGAATGGCGACGCCAAGGTCGCACCAAACAGTGCCCAATCTGTAATGGGCAACACGCAACATGTAGTCAGGAAATGCAATGACTTTAGCCTAGCTTCTCCGCCAAATAGGTGGAGGTTTGTTAAAAGCACCGACTTTGTTTCTCGTGTCAACGTCAAGTGTCTGCAAAAGGGCCGACGAATGCCAAGTCAATTGATGCCAGAAGGGGGCATCAGCGCTTTTTACATGAGCTTGCAAACAGTCACAAGTCACCGCAGCCAGCAGGTGATTGAGTGATGAATACTGGACGGATGCCGCAGCCAGCGGATCCGCACATAAGGGCACCGCAGCCATTGGATGCCCAAGTGACGCAACACGGGGAACTTAAGTTGTGCCGATTCGCGTGGAGAACGCCTGCTATTCCCAATATTGCCAGTGCCAGTGCATGGGGCCAATAAGCGAATCGATACGTATGCGCTCCTCGAGGAGGGTTTGTCTGTAACTATGATCCACAACGAGCTACTGCGCGATCTAGATTTAAAACTCAGACTACTAAATATAGAATAGTTTGGTGGAACCAGTGAGCCGAAAACAGTAGTAAGCATGGAAATTAGTGGAGCGGACAAACGCAAACGTCATGTGTTGCGAAATGTGCACGCCGTGTCCAACGTGAGTTTACCAATGCAAATTCTGCATCGACGTGATATCCAAACGTTGAGCAATTGTGCACGACTTCCAATGAAATCGGATCGCTGTGCGGTACCAAAACTTCTGATTGGACTAGAGCATGCAGATCTTGGACTGCCAATGCAAACAAGAAAGTTTGCGACCCAGGGGCCATATACCGCAGCCACTAAACTTGGATTTGTGATCTTTGGGCCCGTAAGAGATCAATCAACGGCAACGTCGTCGAAGTCATGCCTCCTAGCAGTGGCACAGGAGGATGCAATCCAAAAGATAGTAAATGACTTCTTTGATATCGAGAAGATACTCGTGTCACATAATAAAACTAGAAGTTTCTTAAAATCTGTAATCTGAATCGAACAGATTGTTAGGCCACAAGCCGTTACGAGTCCAGGTGTTACAGTTAAATGGTTACTGCTAAATGAGTACATGACGTCGAAAAGACAGGACACTTGGAAAAGTGGCGACGCCTCGTTGAAGTCCACGGGTATGATCCGTCGATTAACATCTATAGGATATTCCGGGTACGAAAGTGGTTCACGCATTTCATCTCAAATTCGGTCGGATAGCGGGCTGGTCGTAGACTGGCAACGTTGGGTTGACCGTTCATACGGACGGACTCTGTTCACAATGTTATTATCGAAGCAGGCAGAAGGAAGCATCTCCCCATGAACTACATATGTATATTTTAGGTCTGCCCGTTCATCCGTCCGTATGAATTAAATCGTCGATCTCACAACCTTTAGGAGCTAATCTCGAAAAGTTTATACAAATCAAATCTGGTTTTAGTAACATAGAAGAAGGTTTAAGCTATTTGCTTGTTGGGCAGTCCCCAGTAGAGAATTCTTGCTTGATTGATTTTAAATAAATTGAATAAATTTGGCTAGGCCAATAACCTGTTTAAAGTTATTCAAAGTGTGTATGCAATTTTTTGTTTACGGAAATCCACTATCGAATATTATAAAATGAGCTGGTGTCGATATGTATGTTTTCCCAAGCCCGCTCTGTTTTTTGTATATTTGAAACAATGGGTAAAAAGATAAACTCATTCTAGACTATGAACCTTTACGTGTACGTTTAAATATGTTAAATTTCAAGTCTCCAACGTCAAAACCAGCATAAAAAATTTGAGTTACATAAACGGCAGACATTGAACATAACCAAAATCTAAATATTTTCATTTTGTGCACCGATTCTAATTCTATTTTAATTTCCTGCACATTGGACTTTAGACATTATTGGTTTTGTGACATGCCATGAATAAATGAAATGCCGCAGTAAAACAAACACAGTTTCCTCATGTTTGTATTCTTAGCTATGGTATTCTTCCAGTTTTTAGCGATCGAAGCTTTCAGCCAATATCAGCAATAAGCAATATTAAGTCGCTGTCGCCTATATTTTCCCTTTTATTCCTTACGATTCCTTCCAAACTTATCATCTTAACATAAAATTTATTATTATCTTAGGATCTGGAATATTTGTGTCACCTTCTGGTTTACTGGTTCGCACCGGTTCCGTTGGAGTTAGCTTCATAATCTGGCTTGCCTGTGGTCTGCTCTCGTTGTTGGGTAAGTAGCTCATGCACCACTTGCCGTATATACTATAAATGCTATATATACTCGTTCATATTCCTGGTGTCTCCGGTCAAGTGTGTTACTTTTCAGTTTCCACTTATACCCCGTATAAGGAGAAATAAACAAGTGAGAACAGTGGGAGCATTTAAATTTAGTCCCTCTAGCTATACAAGTGTGGAAGACATATACTATTCCAATCTGTCACGCCCCCGTGTCGGATTAACAATAAAATCTTAACACTTTTTTGTCGAGCATATATACGAGTATTTATTCCAAGTCGCCGAAAATTGGGTTTTTTTTTCCATGCCAGCGGGGATAGCCATAGAATCTTAGCATTTATACTGACGCGCCTTTACAAATGAGGATTCGAAATTTCACTTAACTTCAGAAGCAAACAGCACCCACTGAATATGGGAAACGGCCCATCAGGTTTAAGCTTACGCGCAACGATCTACCCATTTCCGTGTTTCTCTCTCTCCATCCGTCCGACTATGCATATATATGCGTACATTTAAGAGTGATTGTGTTTAACAATCTTTACTAAGTCAAAAACATTCGATTAATAATGGTTATAGTAATATTTAAGTCAATGTTATACGACTATTGCGTAAATATATTTGTGATTCTCAAATAACTGCTTATCCTCTGGATCCAGTGTGGTTATCGTGGTTCGGCTTTTTCTGCATAATTACGGTTGATCTATTTATGCTACTGACGACTGACAACTTGAGGCTTTAACTGTTCTCCCTCGCGACTATCGGTAACGATAGTTAGGCGCTCTAGGATGCCACGTGATTCTTTTTAGGGAAGGTTGCTACCTTATACTCCGCTCTCCTGCTCTTCATCTGTCACAGACGAATCTGCACCATCGTCTTCTCTTCTTCTTGCTCATAGTAACGCTATAGCTTAGTTTTGTCAACGATTAATGTGTGCCTTGGCCCCTGAAACTCAGAACGTTGTTAACCTCATATTTACCATTTCGCTTGATCTTGACGACCTTGTAGGGACCAATAAACTTGCTTGCAAGCTTTTGACGGTTATGAATTGGATAACCTTGATCGCAATCAAATCGTTTAGCTGATACTCATATTCTCCCTTACGTGTCTTGCCATAGATAATCAGTTACTAAGTTAACATAGTTAACTGTAGACTGTTGTGCTTTCTGAATTTGTACTTTTGCTTACTGTCGTATTTCGTTGCGTTCATTTTGTAGCAGCTCGTCTTGCAGAATTTTTAGTAGTTGGACCTCAGCTTCGTTACGCATTCTTACATCTTATAGGATTTCAAAGGCGTAAGCTTCGTGTATGAATATATATGTGCGTTAATAGCCTGCTGCACCTGCGATGTGTATTTGCACCATTTTGTCGGCTCGGCTGCTCACATTTTGGCTAAGACGGAGGTTATCACCCGGTTGGCTCTTGGATGTGGTATCTAGCGAACCCAAATGATTGACATGTATAGTCTCCGATTATGCATGATGCACTCGATGCAATTTTAAATAAAATCGATCACTTTTTTTTCCAAATGTGGAATAAAAATGTTTTGCTTCACAGCTTGTATCGTATTTTGCGCTCCCATGTGTCCAAAATTTTTCGTCTTGCCGATTATCTCTTGCATGTTCCTGGAGACCGCCATTAAGTCCTGACCTTTAATCTGTTTGTAAATGAGATTATTGCTTATGGTCTTTGTTCGAGGAATTTGGATACTGGAGCCAAATTATCATCTTTCTGTTTAGCTCTTCAGGTTCTTACATGCATTTTTGACGTGACAGTTATCTCCGAAAAGGGACTTACTCTATCATCGTGATTCTGCTGCCTGCTCGATGGACAATTTTAAAATATCAAATCTTGCAGATACATCATCCATTAGATGACTTCTCTTGGGAATGCTGCACAGTCGGTAATTAGCTCGAATTCCCTACCCACCAGTTAGTTACGTAGCTTTATGATAGCCAAAGATGCTGCCTTCAGTTCCGAATAGTAGCTGTGCAACTTCTCTTGCTGCGTTGATGTTTGTTTGCTCCAATACAAAACCGGATGTCATTTACCACTTTGTTGCTGTAATAGTGCTGTCCCGAAGCCTTCTTTGGATCTTGGCATTTTACTTATAAATGTTCAGCACTGTTAAGACGTTGAGTGCTGACGTCAAACTTTCGCTTGCCTGGATCTGCGCTCCTGCAATAATAAATTCAGCGTTTTTTTTAAGCAGCTGTCTCAAGGGTTTGTGTAATATGGCATAATCCTGAATACATTTTCTAACAAATCCGGTCAAAACAAAAATGCCTGAACTCTTCGAATGTTTCTCGGCATCGGAAAGTTTATTAAGGCTTTTATCTTTTCTTGGCCTGTCCAGACATGTCCATCTTCGATCTCGTACAGTTTTATCTTATTTTTACCGGCTTGCAGCTTTCAACCAGCTGTGTGACTGCATCGTTGTAGTAAGTCTATTGGTTAAATATATTTTTGATTCTCAAAATAACTGATCTGCTTATGCTACTTACGGCTAATAGTTGAATTGAATTGAATTGCAAATAAATGTATACATAATTATCTATCGTGTGTATGGAAATTCTGAAGGAGAATGTCAATGAAAAAGAAGAAAAAAATATCACTTGATTTCGGATGGATCCGTTCCTCAACATTACGCCCAGCTATGAAACATGGTTTTGAAATTAGGCAATATAGCGATCTTTGTGATTTGACGCGTTGCCTCTCCAGTGGGCGTTTTAAGTTTAACTGCACGAACAAAGCCATCACATCCAGGCTATGTATCGATGACCCTTTCTCCGCAGATCCATGCTGCGGGGGGTGTGTGCGACTCCTTAACACAACATCTCCAGGGGATACGTTTGGGTATTTTGCATTCCATTTATTACGCTGTTCTAAAGTGGTCAGATACTCCAAATGCCATCGTTTCCAAAAGCATTGCAGCATGGCCTGAGATTACTGCCAGTAATCCAATCTGTTTGCCGGGACTTGTTCTAGATACCCTTTAGGAACCATAGTGTAGGGTCGTCCAATCAGAAGGTGAGCAGGTGACAAGTATATCAAGTCGGTGTCCGGTATTGTATACAGTGGGCGAGAATTGGTAACGGCTTCGATTTGTGCCAACAGAGTGCGCATTTGTTCAAATGTGAGAGTAGCATTACCGAGACGCGATGAAGATGCAACTTCACTGATCGCACCGCTGACTCCTACTTGCCACCTCAGTGTGGTGCATGTGGCGGAATGAAGTTTCACTTGATTCCCTCGTTGTCCATTGTCTGAGAAATGATAGTGTTGTGGTCTGCGATGTTAGCAACTCTTCCATTTCATTCAGCGCTCTCCTTGTGCCGACAAAGTTTCGTCCGTTGTCGCCGTGGATAAGCCAAGAATTATTGAGCTGTACGATGGCGTTGTCTGAAACATTTCAAACAGTCGTGAGTAATCTTCCTTATTAGGTTTCGTGCGTCCAATCTACAGTATCGCTGTCTAACGATGACGAAAAATGCTGAAACTCCTCGGGGCAGATGCATATAGTGCTCGTGCTCTAAGATAAGTTTCCTGACACGATGCTTCGTCGGTAAGATGATCGGGTGCTTGGCATAGAAGGACTGTCCCGAGATGCTTAAGCGTCCACCCAAGCGCATTCCAAAATCATCAATGATTGGCGAGAGAGTGTGCAGTTTTTGAGTCATTCCTAAGCGGTTACTTGTTGATGAGCAGTTGATGCTCATGCTTAAATGCTGCTTGGTTTAATTCTTCAAAAGTCAATGCGCCTGAGTTGAGCTTGCGTCTGCGGATCTGCAGATCTGCGGCTAGCATGCCTCGGGATTCGCAATCTGCTGGGTTTTCATTGGTGCTAACGTGAGCGGTGAGTTTTTAATTGGGATGGTATATTGGATATCCAAGCCAAAACAATGGTTGGATCGCACCACGCGTGTACATTGATATTGATGTTCTTCAGTGCAGGTTTGATCAAAGCGACCAGTCGACTCAGCAGCAGCGCTCCACAGAGTTCCAAGCGCGGAAAAGATTGTTGCTTGAGTGGCGCAAGCAACGTAACCTCCACATGACCATCTGGGTGTGTAATCCAACTGTAAACAACAGCGGCGTAAGCTTTGAGTGATGCATCTGAGAATGCATGCAGTTTCATAGTGCCCGAAGAGTAGCCAACATATCGAGACACCGTGAGTTTCTTCAATGCAATGATATCCATGCGAAATTTTTGCCGTGGCACCGCCAAGTTCGGCGGCAACTGAGAATCCCAATTCAAGCCATAGATCTTGAAATAAAATCTTGAACTGAACGACAACAGGGGCCAACAGACCAAGCGCATCTAAAATGAGAGAGACGTCAGAGGGTACTTGTCGTACCCTCTGCTGTCTGCTTGTTTGCTCAAATTCACGTTGTTTCCCAGAGTGTCAGTTGCTAGATTCCAGTAAATTCCAAGCACCTTTGCTGTAAAATCTTGTGTTGCGTGGAGAACATTTGCAGATGGCGCTGCTTCCATGGTGTCAATGTGTTTGCTGTTTGAAATCCATTTTCCCAATTCGAGCTGTGCCTGTGACATAAGTTTTACGAGGTCACCTCGGCGCTGGAGAAGCTCATCTTCAGTTGATGCTCCTGCCAGGACATCATCAACTTAAAAGTCATCTAACAGGATCCTTGATTCATGTGGATATTCCTGCTCGTAATCCTGAGCCAGTTGCTCCAGCACTCAGACCGCTAAAAACGGTGCGCTGGTGACGGTACATAACATAATGTTTCAGTGGCTCAGATAGATGCTCTCTTCATAAGATTCGTTGATAGTTGCGGTGATCTTCATTGACCCATATCTTTCAAAATATTTTTACTATGTCAGCCGAAAATATAAAACGATGTATCCGAAAGCGTAATCACACATAGAACAAGTTGCTCTGAATGCTTGGATCAACATGTAGTGCCTCATTTAGGGCATGGCCGTCACGATCTTGAAAGGATCCATCAAACACTACTCTTAGCTTCTGTCCCAAAAGTGGGTGATGTGGCATGTAGAAAGCTCGACCCTGGTGTGTATGTATCTCGTCTGGCTTGAGTTCTCGCATGGGGCCTAAACTCTCATCGTCATGCATGGTTGCAGGTTTGTATCTTTGAGTAGTCGACGTTCTACAGCTTCAAACCGTGTTGTTGCTCCTTGTTGGGTGTTTGCTAATGTAGTATCCGCCATTTTGAAAGGAAGCTTGTCGATATTCTTCCCCTTGGAATCTCTCGAGTGTGTTTCACGAAAATGCTTCTCCACCTTCAAATCCTCGGCATCTGGTGGCAGGCCAGCATTGATGTCCTGCGCCTCTCCGAACCTTTGGAATGAGGCGTTAATGTCAAAGTAGTAAGCAGTGAGGTAGCAGCTGCTATGCACGAGATGGTAATGGCAGTGATCACCCATTTAAATACCTTCGAAATTGCAATTACATTGCCATCGCTTTCTAGCAACTTCTCGCCAGTAATTACAGCCCACATATAGTCTATGCCTGATACAATGTCTATTGGAGATGTAGAGTTGAACATCGGAACTGCAAGAGCAATATCATTAAAAATCTCCAGTGCAGATGTATCGATCTTGTCCCTTGTCAATTGTGAAGTGATTTTCCCCTGGAGGTGCACCTGAGCGTCAAGAGAGTCGTCTGACAACCGTGATTTCAAGTAAAGCTTACTAAACCCTCGGTTGGTTTCAGCCCTTACCGATGTAATTCCCGAAACTAAGATTCGAGATGGAGAACGTGCAATGCCCCGTGCGTGGATGCTGCGTTCTGATACGTTCTGATCCACTATCCAATAGCACACGACCAGCTGTGTATGCACCGTGTGCGTTGCGTACGTTTACCCACTCGCTAGGTACTGCATGTGCATGTGCGTCCTGTTTGCCCAATTGTATCTAGTCCGCGTACAATTTCGTTTGCATCATCTGTTACCTTCCGAAACATTACTACATTGGAATTCTTCGTGTGGGGCAATACCACGAAGGCCTCCAGCAAGGAGTTAACATGACGTGCTCGGTTATATCGTTCAACCAGGCGTTCCCATGCAGTATCATATGCCCCGTCTGTAATTGGCAAATGAAGTATCAAATTTGCTGATTCATTAGTCAAAAATGATCTGCAACTTTGGCAACTCTTAGGTATCGTGCGGCGTGCGAAGTTGTGTTTGTTGCCGCACTCGGAAATTGCGTGAAGAATTCTTGTTGTTCTTGTACCAATTGTGAAATTACTTGTTTGTTTGCCATTGCATTCCGCTCAGCAACCTTCGTTGTTGTTTCTGATACCGTGTTTTCTGTATTGCGTGCCCGCTTTAGTGAAAGCAGGAGCGCCAGAGTCTTCAAGTACTTGTTCTGATATACTTCATTTTCGTTGACGGGGTCGGCATACCCTTTAATTGTGTCATACAGACACATGCTATCGCCAATCCGCTCGGACTCGATCCAAACGGCGTTGAGCCTCGTACGCATCGCCTCCACGGCGTCATAACCGCATCCAGATGGGGGATGCTCAGCATAATGAAGCAAGCGTGTAATACTTTAATCTGCTCCTGGTTTGTGCGTGTTGTTTAAGTTGCTCCATTATGAACTACTTATCTTCAGAGTAATAGATTATGACAGATCCGGCTCGAAGGACCAAAACATACGCCATGGGCGCTTCCCTAATGATCTGCCGTCAATTTACTACTACTCTTATGCAAACCAAATTCATGCGATTTGTGATAAAAAGAGATGAACCCAATAGTTGACTTGAATTGAATTTCACAATTTTGCGCAGATAATGTTGCAAAGTATATGTATACATAATTATCTACCATGCTGATAAAGAATGCCAATGGAAAAGAAGAAGAAAATTATAGTTTGATTTTGAATGGATCCGTTCCTCAACGCTGAGCATTTTCAAGAAAGCGTTTCCTAAAGTGGGAGCTAAGTCACTTTTTGGTGTTTAAGGTGAACGGACGTGCTCGCGGAAAACAATTAAAAATAAAAACTCGAGTGCGCGCCCAAACGGCCACCAATAATTTCACAAAAACGACAACAACACAAATTAGGTGGATCGAAACAAAATCAAACACAAAAAAAGGTGGTCACAAATTAAGCAAGTCGCCTGCGTTGCCGTGCTGACATGCACCCATCCAGCGGCAATGCCAATAGAGCAACCATGCCAGTGAGTGCTGACAACAGCAATGCACCCACAATAAATAACAAGGGGCCGTCTCGAACGAATGAGGTAGGCCAACTAAATGCTGACGCCGCTACGCCGCCGAGCACCTCTATGCTTAACAGCCGCTTAGCAACAGCTGCTAATAAATTCTCCGCGCTGATGTCTGGAAGAAGTACTTCAGTACCCTCTAATGGAATCCGAAAACCCCGGCAGCAGCCCACATGCTGGTGTTAGTGCAATAGAGACGTTGACGCCCTAGTGCGTATAAAAGATATCGACAAACTCAATTCGCACGCCGCAGCCGCGTCTCGAATGATTCAAGCACAGGCGAAAAATATAAATGATAAGCGCAAAGTCTCAGACAGCAGGACCCCACCTGCCGCGCGGCGAAAACTGAACAAAACTGACACCAGTCCAGATGGCACTCATGCTTCCAATAGATATGCACTCTTGGCCCCACCCGATAACGTCGAAGACATGAATACTGACGAATCTGAGGCCGAGCAAGAAGAGATCGTGCATGCCTCAGCGACTCCTCAGGTTGGGGGCGACAGCCAGCCCAACGCTGTCGCCCATGCCAGCACCAGCTCCTCCGTGCCCGAAATAAGGGCCAACAACAATGTCCCCACTGGAGGAAAGAAGCCACACCCCATCGTCCTAAATCGCAACGACGATACCAACGACGTGTGGCTCCTACTATCCGAAGTAGCGGATAACTTGACCTTGACCATCAAATCCAACCTAGGTAGGACTATGCGACTCCTAGCCAATGATGTGCCCACATACAGGGCCATCATACAGATACTGGATGAACACAAAATTAAGTTCTACTCATACCAGCTGCAGGAGGAGAAGCCCTACCGCATAGTAATCAAAGGCCTCCACCACTCCACACTCAACCGAGAACTCATCGACGACCTGCGGACCCAGGGCCATACCGTTCTCTACGTGCACAATCCGAGCAGCAAAGCTACCAAGGAACCCATGAATATTCACTTCATCAACTTGCAGCCGGGGTCCAACAACAAGAAGGCTCTTACTATCAGGAAGCTGTGCAAGCAGGTGGTCAAGGTTGAGACTGCTAGAAGAAGCCAGGATGTGGTGCAATGCCATAGATGCGAGGAGTACGGGCACACGGCCACATACGGGCTCAATCATCGCTCTGCTGATTGCACACGGCCCGACTGCCAAGGGCTGCGAGTAGTTCACCGAATATACAAAGCGTGCGGGAGCCCCAAGGCCCGCCAAAATGAAAAATCTCCCACCGACTAAAGCTAAACGAAGCCGCAGCAATAAAGTTCATGGGCCTACACCTGTTGTCTTCCCCCGTACAGCACCCACTGAACAAGTAGAAGGGCTTTCATACGCCGCTACCACCAGAAGAGGACTAACTGCATTCAGCAAAGAGAACAACGTCCCCAGCGCTAGCCAGCGAGAAGGACCAGCGCAAGCTAGGCTACATAGATTGCTGAGGGAACAGCAACAGGAGAGGCTGAGTGCGCAACAACAGCAACATTGGATATCTGGAAACGGGGAAGGACTTTCCAATGCCATCAAGGACATGAGCCGAGCTATCGAGCCTTCTAACCGCGTTAATATCCAAATGAACACACCACTGAAGGCGCTAATCTGGAATGCCAATGGCATTTCAGGTAAAGTACTAGAGCTAGAGGCCCTAGTACAAAAATACGCAATCGGAATAATTCTGCTGTCAGAAACTAGAACCAACGGTCCAACTTTTCCTAAAATCTTTGGCTGCGAGGCATACCCTGTACACTGGACTCAAAATCGCTCAGCTAGCGGTGGCTGCGCTGTCCTCGTCCGGAGTAACTTGGTTCAATCCCGCAATTGAGTATTACTAACCGTGTTTACCAATACTCGACTGTGAAAGTCTCCACTGATTGGTAACGTGGACTTTGGAGCAGTCTATTGCAGACCAAATGAGCAGACGTCGACTGACGACTTCAACGTCATACTCAACTCGGCTGGAAGCAGATATCTGATGGGAGGCGACTGGAATGCACATTACTGGCTGTGGGGTGCAAATAACAGCAATGCGCGCGGCCTTCAACTAGCTAGCAGCTTAGCGCATCGTCAAGCGAAAGTACTGGCCACAGGTTCTCCCACAAGATACCCGTACGGCAGCAGAGGCACTCCGTCTTGGATAGACTTAGCCATCTACCAGGGGATCCCTGACCAGTGCCTCTCAATCGCTGACGATTGGGATCTCACCAGCGACCACCAAACAACGCACGCACTGATCTCGGTGTCTTCCAGAGACAGATGAGTGAAAGTATTTACCTCAACACCGAAATCTGCACTGGACGGGATGTAGAGGACGCCATCGAGCTGCTTAACGCAAAGATTCGCGCAGTAGCAGCCGAAGCCACCTCCCCACCAGTTGCCAGGCGACTGGACAATGCTGGCAACGGGCTGCCCGCAGACATAGCCAACCTGCTCAGGATCAAAAGGCGGAGCAGACGCAGGTTTCAGACGACACAGCATCCGTGGGACAAGGCGGAGTGGCGAAGAGCGGAGCGGCAACTCAAGGAGGCCCTTCGCAGACACAAAGACGCATGCTTCTCTAGAAGGTTGGAGAGCATGGACTATACCCATGACTCAGGATACTCGCTCTGGCGAGCAACTAACAACCTGAAGCGCCAACCCTGGAGAACCGTTCCCCTTCTTCGCCACAATGGTAAATACTGCCTTACAGACGAAGAGCAAGCTGATACCTTTGCCAGCCACCTAAAGGAATGGCTTACACCTTTCGATCTGGCCTCCCCAGAAGAGCTTGATGAAACAACCCTAGCGTTGGAGACACCGCTACAGATGTCACCACCTATCGGCGTGGAAGAGGTGATCAACGTCGTCAAAGTCCTTCCCAGGGCTAAAGCACCGGGCCATGATGGAATATGCCACACCACTCTGAAGGCCCTACCAATGCGCGCGCTCCTTTTTATAACGTTGATCTTCAACGCCATATTAAGGACGCAACGAGGATTCATATGATCCATAAGTCGGGCAAGCTTGGAATTTGTCTCCGATCAGTCTCCTGCCTTCCTTGTCGAAGGTCTGGGAAAGACTGATTGTCGCCCGACTTTCAAGGCTTATGGATCACATGGCCATTCTTCCTGATCACCAATTTGGATTCAGGAGAATCCAAGGCTTCTTAAGGCTTACGACGACAAAGACTACTGCTATGGAGTCTTTGCAGACGTTAAGCAGGCCTTTGACCGAGTCTGGATTGATGGATTGCTCCAAAAAATCAAGATGAGTCTTCCCGCCCCCTTCTTTCTACTTCTGCGCTTTTATCTAATGGAGCGAAAGTTCGAAGTCAAAGTTAGAGCAGCAATCTCTCCTGCCCGCAAAATGAAGGCGGGTGTCGCCCAAGGGCCCCTTTCTCTACAACTTGTACACGGCAGACATCCCCACTCCGGATGAACTACACGAGTTTGCCACTCCAGGCAAATACTTGATGGCCACATTTGCCGATGACGTGGCAATATTTTACTCCGCCCACTGCGAGTATGGAGCCACTGACGGTGCCCAGGAATACATCCACTTGCTTGAGAGCTGGACACGCAGATGGAACATCAAGCTCAATGCATCGAAGTGCCAGGCGGTCAACTACACACTGAGGCGTGGCAAGGCTCCAGCAGTCTGGATAGACGGTAGCCCCCTTCACCCTGGCAGAAGCGCCAAGTATCTTGGAATTGTACTGGATAAGATGCTTAGTTTTCGGGCGCACATCGACGGCCTTCTTAAGCAGTGCCGCTATAAGATGGCCAAGCCCAACTGGCTACTAAAACCCAACAGCCCATTGCCACTTCGCTGCAAACGTGCAGTTTACAACGTCGTGGTGGCACCAACTTGGAGATACGGTATTCAGGTTTGGGGCATTGCATCTCGGACAAATCGAAGACGTATTCAGACACTCCAAAACTTGGCCTTGCGCCGAATTACTGGTGCGGAATGGTACGTCAGAAATTTTACCTTGCACAGAGACCTCTAAATGGAGACCATAGACAGCCAAGTCGGAGCATTCGCCAACCGGTACAACGAACGCTTGCAGCGACACTGCAGCCGGGTAGCAAGAGACCTCGCTGGGAGGTGTGTAGTCAGGAGGCTCAAGAGAAGATCGTTCGAGGACCTCCTCCAACCACGACATAGGAGACGCCCCAGAATCCCCCGACTACCTACGTGACGATGCAGCCTTACTCAAAAAAGCTGCCTTTGACGTTTGTCCACGATAAAGCCTGAGGACTCAAACAGGCTTGGCGTAATATCACCTAAGCCAACTGTGTTGTAATAAAAATGTATGCTATTTTTGATTCAATACAATAAACAAAAAGAAAGAAAAAAAATTAATAAAGTGGGAGCTAAGGGAAGAAGAATCAAATCTGCAGGAGCCGACGTGCGTGGTAGAAAAGGTATAATGGTTTTGTAAAAAATTGTTTATGGGTTTTGTGATAGTGTATGTTACTGGCAGAAGGAGTCATCTCTGACCCCATACAAAGCTTCTTTGGGTTCTAGTAGAAGAACGATCAGGATATTTTTTAGTTGAGCACTCGCCTCTAGAGCACTTTTACTTGTTTTCGTACCCTGAATCCATTAAAAATGGGTAAATCAATAAACCAACTTGTATTGCCCTCCAATTCAATCCAGATATTCTATAGTACAACAAGATCTGCTATTGAAAATTTCATCAAGATCGGTAAAGAAACACAGAAGTTATAAGAGAAAATGTGTTTTGGCTTTCCTCGTATCAGCGGCAGTAAGCGGAAATTCCAAGAATTTCTGTATACATGTACACACACATTCATGCGTGTCTTCTTTGAATTCTATCAACAGCACTGAAATTGCGATTGCATTGTTTTCTGTGCTGCTATTTTAATCCGTAATTTTCTCGCTAAAAGTCAATTGTTTGTGTGGCTGTTGAGTAGAGGCAGTTGCAAATAGTGCGGTCACTTTCAAGTTCGACTCCTATCGAAAAATCTATTTTTCTTTCTGTTCTAATTTATTTTTAGTACTGCTGAGGCGAACGAGTACGTAGCGCGAGCTTCATTTGGTGTGTGTAAAAGAGGGTTCAGGGTATTCCCAAGTCGGGAGCTCCCGACTAGAGCCTATTGCTTTTTTTTTTTCAATATAATTGATTCATTAAAAGGTTTTCAAAGTTTTTATTGATTTTTCTAATAACGGTCTGCTTTGCTTATTGTAAATATAACACCGGCCTCAAAATCTTTTTTTTGCAATAATTGAAATTTGGGTGGAGGTATCGAAAAATGAATAAGCTCGTTCTACAGATGGACAGATGTATAGAAAGACTTGATCCCCTCAACTTGTCGTCCTGATCAAGAATATTATTATTATTCCTTCTGCTATGACATACGTTCAGAAAAAAACCCTATAACCTTTTAATCCACTCTCAATGGGTTAACGGTAAAAAAAATTAAGAAAGTAAGAATGAAATGAAATAAATTTATACAATAAGAGCAAATCCCGAGAACGGATTTTCTCTTAAATATAAGGTAACTCTCTAAATGAACGTTGAATACGTTTAATGAGTTCATACAATAAGAAATTAATATATTTGTATCATGATTAAAGACATATTTAACGCTGCAATATTTTATAGGGACGGGATCATAGCTGGATCTTTTAGAATTAGAGACGGCAGCGGACAAGCCAGAAAAGATAATGCGAACGGCTCCTCAAATTCTGTTGATGCTTAACACAATAAATTCTTGTGGTTACCTATCAAAATTTTAATTTTAATCTAAGCTCTCCAACCTTTATATCGATTTTCTTGTTTAGATTTTGATATTATCTCTATTACTAAGATTTGTAATATCTATTCTTCTGCTGCGTTGAGCTGATTAAGCCTTCCCTCTTAGAGATTGAGTTCGTAGTTTCAAAAGTCAATTCTGCAGGAAATAACTTTTGTAAAATACGAGCATTGTAAATTTTTTCACCATCGATTATATTTTTTCATAAGCTACCGAGTGAACGAGAAAAATATCATTAAATATTTCGATCGAAGCCTGCAATGTGGTTACAATTCTATTTACAATGGGCTGTTACATGATTATTTATATGTTCGTATGTTCCCCCACTTTCCGGTTTTATCTAAGGTATCTTTTTGCTTTTCATTTCATCCCCTCTCCACGTTCTAAAAATTACCTCTTGGTCATTCTTATCCACTCCTACTGAGTTGGTTAATCCTTTTTAATTCGAATGAAGTCAACCTTATGGTTGCCTTCTATAAGCTTAAAGGCAGGCTTCATGTGACAGTGTTGGACGCCCTGAAGGCCCCTTTTATCTTACTTGAACCTGGTCATTGGTCTACCTACCCGTGTACCTAAAAAGAAAACGATATCAGCTGATCGAATCTATTGTTTTCGTAGGGCTGCTTTTTTGAGCTTAACGTTCTTATTCTGCAAGTTGATTGTAGCCAATTGTATAATTGTTGCCATTCAATTTTTTTATGATTTTCTAAAGTCGATTTTTGATGTTTGTGTTCCCTCTTTCTTACGAAGATTAAGATATATCATAAAAAAGTTAAGAAATCATCAGATTATCTATACAGTTGGCTGTATTAATTTGAGTATGAGTGAGTATGAGGACTGTCTCGTGAACGGCCCTTTAAACTGGGTAGATTTGCGCCTAGCAAACCCAAACATCGCATGGGCCTTAGGCATAATATAGTTGATATGCCGAACGAATATGAGTTTAGAATCGAAAATTACGTTTAAAGCTTCAGATTTACAAGTAAGTTCTTGTCCATTAATGGTGTGGGATGAAAGAAATGCATAGAAACTTTTGCTAAATGTGATATGATAGCATTTAGCTAAGTTCATTGGTAGCTGGTTAAGTCTTCACAATTCACATAAGCTGTATGTGTCAAATAACACGTCCGAAAGCTATATGTATATATCAAATAACACGTCCGAAGCTGCGAAAGCTGATGTTAGATTGATCTAGAGATTGATCTACAGAGAATATGCTTAGTTGTTTCGCCTACATTCTTCGTCAGGGAAAGATGCACATTTTGGGAAGCTGATATTTGACTGTGTGTTCTCAGTCAGATAGCAGTATTTAGTTGTCTCTTCAAACAATTTTTGTTATATAAGCTAGCGGAAGATCACTGGGCGGTTTTGTTATCAGACTCCCTTGCTAGTTTACCAGAGGTTTTATGATTCCCTGACAAATGGGATTCCACGAAAGCTTTCTGTACCAATTAAAATGGAACCTGCTCCAATCCATATAGGTGTTACCTTTTCGTAGGTCGAAAACTACTAGAGAGAGTACTAACAGTCTACTACAATTTCGAGGTTTTCTTTTGTGAGAAGAGAGCCTGAATTGGCTATCCATAAAGATACAAATGGTGGATCCTCTTAGAGATTTTCCAATCGCTGTTCTGAGACAAACTTTCAGATTGGAATATGTTAGTAACCGGCCAGTTACTAAAGCAGGTAAGCAATGGCGATGACAACCTTTTTTTGGACTGTTGGCAGAACTTGACGAGTTGCTGGACTTCAACCGAGGCAAGTCGTGGGAGTCGTCGTGAGAGTACGTCGTGTGTTTTGACAGCTCGGATGACCGAAGCCACTTAGTCCCTAGAAATAAAGTTGGTTAGTGGGAAATGTTTCGTATTGCTCACCATGAAAATAGCAGACCGAAATGCTCAACCAAATCGAGCTTATAACACATGAATTCCAACCTCATTCAAGGCCACCTATTAACATGGTTCTCCGATCAGCCATGTCAGAATGGTCCTCGAATTAGACCCTGCATAGGGTATTCGGTATGTTTTTGGCGCGACGCAGACTCGCTCGCTGTTCCCAATTGGTGCCCAACCTTCGAAGAGCAAGAGTTGTTGCCCTGTTAGGGTGATCATTTAAATGACTAGCAAGTTTATTTAGATAAGTTGTCAGATTCATATGTAGTGTGTATGACGTGGTGCAGCGGCGTTGCGTTGCCGTAATCCTACGCAACCACCGTACGGGGATCGTTTGCGAAAATGCGGGTATTTCCTAACTGCAGAGCCAGCTCCGCTGTCATTGTAAACGATTTCAGCATTGAATGCACTTAGGGAATTTAACTGACTGGGGTTGGCATTAACGGCAGATTTGGCAGAATATTTGCAGCCAGCATATACTGTTCGGGGATTCCTTCGAGCCGCACATTATGTATTTGGGTGCATTGCCACTTAACCCTTAACTGTTTAAAGTTAAAGCTGAGAGTATCCTGGCAGCCCCTCAGCGAGTTTCGTAATGTTTGTGGTCAAACACCCAACATCCGGTGGAGCAATTGCTCGACGTCGAATTCCGTTATACAACCGGCTGCCGTGATCCAAAGATTGATCAATGTAATAAAGAGGCCTCACGCCAAACCAAAGTGGATAACACAAACAAACAATATTGTCATTAATTGGTGCCTTCAGAATGGGAGTTCCAAAACTTTGTTAATTTATCCTTTATTAGATAGCGTAAAATTAAGTCTTCGTTGGAGGAGCTCACGTTATGTTTTGATATCCATCCATCGGCTTATAGATTAACGAAAAGATAAATAACCTGGAACTGTGGATAATATAAGAGAGTCTACATACCAAATTTTGTGCCGCTAGTCTTTCTCAACTCTGAGATACGCGTAAGGGCAAGATGTCAACATCAATTTTGATGGATTTCAAAGAAACGTTCCAAATTTCAAGTTCCTAGCTCTTAAAGATTTTTATATGGACATTTGCGCTCAGACAGAATGACGTTCAGACGGAATTAGAGGGATTGACTCCGTTAATAATGCAGACGAAGAATATTTACACTTTGTGGTGTTAGAGATGCAGCCTTCTGTGTATTACATTTGCACATAAGCAAAGAAACCTTATACCATTTTTCAAACGAGTTCAGGATTAAAAAACAAATTCTACTGATTCATGCATAGCTGACTGAACCGTTTGTTTATTGCCTTTCCGAACTCTCAATGTTTATTCCCAGCTTACACTGTCAATTTACACTGCTTGTGCGAACCCCTGCAGTAAACTAGCTAAGTTTACTGCTGGTACCCACGCTTTGTATACTCACACAGATATAACATTAATTACACTTTACAGTAATCGCACTACCTAGGTTCACTGCTTGTAGCTACGCTTTGTATACTCAGCCCGATATAACTTTAATTAAACTGACGGCTATCGCAATTTATTGTTTTACCAATTTTTTTTTTTTGCCGAATGCGACGAATATTAAACATTATCTGGACAGAAATACATGGCATGATCAGTTGCTGTTGATGCTGACCAAGAATATATATTTTTATACATTATGTGGACGGAGATGCTTTCTTCTCTTACATACATTTCAGCAAAACCCTTTATACCTTAATATTCTACTTTTTACCTTGTGGCTGACGCTTTCCTCACTACGCTACACAATCGATTGCTTGGTGCCTGTCAAAGATACGTGTGATGGCATTTAGTTACAAAATAACAATAGAAAAATTTTAATTTCGATGTCGATTTGTCTCAATTTAAAATAAACAGGGCAGGTTATCGACGATATTAAACGAGTATTGTCAGGACACTACGAAAATCTGTCTTCAAAATTTTTATAGCTCTTATGGCTTACGAGATCGAGTTTGTACCTACGGACAGACAGAAACTATATACACTGACGTATGTATACGTTGACAGATAGATAGAGGGACATTGCTCGAATAGATCGGCTAGGCTATTGATGCTGAGTAAGAATATAAAGTATATGTGGTTCAAAATAGGCTTAGGGTATAATAAACAAATAGAGCCAACAGTTTTGAGGTGATGTGTTATCCCCATGAAAAACTATTACTTTCACCTTTAGCCACTGATTGAGGTAATCCGCTTGAAAGGTCTACTAGATCTTATCCAATCTTGATGAAATTTTCTGAAGTATATCTTATCATGCTATATATATAAACAAAAAAGGGATAGAAGGGGTATAATGGTATTGTGGAAATGTATGTAACCGAAAAAGCATCTCCAACCCCATAAGTTAATATATGCTTGGTCAGCATCAATAGTAAACTTGATTAAGCTTTATTAATTTTTTAGTCCGTATGTATAAACGAGTCGATCTCAAAATCTACAAGAGTTTCGAACGTTTGTCTTCCTAGTGCCCGCGCAGTACGAGTTTGTTTTAATTTATCGATAAATTGCCCCATTTTCATCCAACGTTAATAGATCATATAATACAAATTTCAATCATGGCCGAGGACAATTTGGTCAAGATCGGTTAAGAAACGCAGGAGGTGTTAAGGAAAATGTGTTGTCACGGTCACATTGGTAAGCCGTGGCCGCTAGCACGGAGTGCAAGAGTTTCTGTATTCATGTGTATAAGCGCGTCTTTACGAATTCTGTTAATGCACTTGCAATTGCGATTGTATTGTTTGTGACAAATGCAATATAATCACTATGTATATATATTTTTAATATAGTTTTATCATAAAACAAGTAAGAGGCTCTAGTCGGGAGCTCCCGACTAGTGGAGACCCTGAACCCTCTTCTACCAACACAAATGCAGGTCGCGCTAAGTGCTCGCTTGCTTTAGCAATAATAAAAATTAATGACAAAAAAAATAGTTCCTTCAATAAGACTCGAACCCGCAACAGACCACACTACTTACCACCGCCTCTACTCAACAGCCATAACACCAATTGACTCTTAGCGGGAAAAAACGAATTAAAATAGCAACACATACACACAGCACAGAATACAATACACTCGCAATTGCAATGCTGTTGATAGAACTCAGAGAAGACGCGCATGAATGTGTGTGTACATGTACACAGAAATTGTAGCAATTTTGGCTAGCTGCCCCAACCACGTGGGCAGACAGAACACATTTTCCTCAATAACAGCTGTGTTTCTTAGCCGATCTTGATGAAATTTTGAACAATAGGTCTTCTGTACTAAGAATATTCGTGAATTCTCAAACAAAGAATTGCACTGGCAATACAAATTGGTGTTTACTTCATTTATAGCTATGTGGTGGCAGCGGGGTGATGGCGATAGCTATAAAATGAAAGATACTTGATATATATACTATTCTAGAAGCTACATGTAAGGTTTGGTGACTCTAGCTATTAATATTTACCAATTTTGCTAAAAAAACAAGATTTCGATATAGATTTTTACCGATTACTTGGAAACGTTATCGAATATCGAGGAGGACCTACATGCCAAATTTCATCTCTTAAAGTATCTTAGATCTTTGCGTTCATACATACGGACAGACGGACATGGCTAGATCGACTGATGAAAGTAATGTTCTTGGATTAAAAAATCCTGACAACAAACTCTTAGTGACTATCATAAAAGGTAACATTCGTACCTCCGTTCTAGTAAGAAATAATCTTTGTATTTTCTCTTCCACAATTTTAACAATGACAATAACACTAGCCTAGAAATATTCTGGCAGCTATGATATGGTCAACCCAGGACTTCTACTTGATGACGTCAGGTGAAGCCTTATCAAGGACTAAGCGACGTTTTAAATTGGCCTTATTATTGGAGTACCAATACTAATCTAGAGGTGAGTTCCTCTTCGCCTACCTACCGAAAACTTTATTTTTATAATGAAATATATGCAACAGGGCATCAGATTCAAAAAATTATAAAAGCTGCAAAGGAGACACAAATATGAGCCCTGCATGAAGCATTTATTGGTTTCATTCCAGCTATCCACAGAAATATTGAAAATTAAATATATATAGAATTTGAACTACACTTGGGATTTCCAAACCGTCTGAGTCCATTAACCTAAGGGGGGTTTACTTGTCAAGTTCACAACCCTAATACAAAACATACCACCGTCCGGTCCTGATGATGTAGAACACCTTCTGTATCTGGTTGAAACCTACACAGGTGCAACCGTGTCTACAATATTTCATACCCTGCAAGAAAACCTAAGGGCAAGAAAACCCCATAGAGTTAATTGCAAAACAGAAAGTAGATGCCGCAAGGTTACAAAAAAATGCAAGGTGTTCAAGTAAAATTTTAATAGGAAGTAGAGACAAAAGACAGAAATATAGTTAAAAATACGCTTCGATTTCTTACTCTTCTTACTGGCAATGCGAGTTATATATACAGATTTCATTCATGAGTGAATGTCTTGGTGAAAATTTGAAAGTTTTAAATTTTGTATGGGATAGGTCCAACGAAACATATTCGAATCCCAGATTGTAAAAAAGCGGTGAAAAAAGAAAATTGAAGCACTTTTGAAAGGAATGTTACGATTAAGAATATTTTTTTACATTTTCAAAGAGAAATATCAAAATTTTCAGAAGATAATAAGCACGGGAGCATTAACTTCCGCTAGTAAGAATAAAATTGTCCCAATAAGCCTGCAAGAAGATAAGGAATTAAATCTACAATGCCTCTTAATTTTATTACATATCTATTCAAATTGTCTTTTGTGTCGTGAAACAACCGTTAGTTAAGGTTGTTTTTATGAACCACGCTCCCTTAATGAGAACAGACATTCCTAGTGTGGAATGTGGCTTAAAATTCAAGTTAAAGCACCTGTTTCTATCGCTTTAATATCGCATTTTAGGGTCATTCCCCTCCAATAGAACCTTTTTTGTATCCTTCAAGAGTGACGTCTCGGAAAGAAACTACATAAAAGCTGGTGCTCCACAAGGAAGTGTGCTAGGACCAGTTTTATACACACTCTATACATCCGATATGCCGAGTCAAATCTGGCACAGTACCGACGCAACTCCAAATATGCTCATTGCAACATATGCCGATGACACAGAACATCTTATACTAATTCAGGATTGGACAAAGCTGTGGAATATTAAAATCAATGGCGCTAAGTCTTCCAGTGTCCTGTTCACCCTACGGCGTAACACCTGTCCAGGCGTATTTTTGATGACCAGTTCATACCACAAGCTACAAACCACAGATATCTTGGCATTACACTGGACAAAAGATTAACCTGGGCAGTACATTTATTTAGCTCGGCAATCAAGACTAAGTGCAAATTTGCAAAACTTTACTGACTCATTGGACCCAAGAGCTCAACTCTGGGGAACCGAATCAAAAACACAACTGACCAAAAACAGGTAGGTTTAGTCGATAACGGCAAGAAGCATCAGTGGCCTCCCAAACATTCCGTCGTCGAAAACGATCTGAAACTCACCAAGATAGGTTCTGAAACCAACCACTACTCTAGTCGTTACAACGACCGCCTAGCCAATCAGCCCAACGCAGGTGCAAGACAACTGCTACAAACGGCATCGACCAGAAGACTACAAAAAAGTTAGACCATAGCACCTAAGACCCGGCGAGAATTATTACAAAATATTATATTAGATCTCAAAATCGGGGATCATAATAATAAATTCAATTAAAAACGACAAAGAAGGACTATATTCGGCACGCCGAAAATTTAATACCCTTGCAGATCCAACCTTTTCATAATGCTCATAACCCGTATCTAAGCAGCACAGGGAAGATAGTTAATGCTGAGTATGGTTAAGATATCTTGAAAAACTAAAAAGTTTTCCATACAACAATTTACTTTTCGACCGATCGTTCTTATGGCAGATGTCTCCTTCTATGCGTTACACATTTCACGACAAAATTATAATACCTTCTACAAGAGTATACAAAAAAAAAGTAAGGTGCTATGCAAACGTTCTAGCTGGCAGATTGAGGAACTGTGCAGGAGTGGTGCCTTTGCAATATCTACTCCGTAACAATTTTTAACAACTATGGTTTCGGATTTAAAGGATGTCTCAGTAGCACAGTATACGATCTTAGTTTTAGAAAAAAATTCATAAGTTGTACGATATGGGGTTTTACGTCTACTGTCGTTCGTGACACTATTGGTTGCACCATTGCAACTTTTGCTAATATGTCGATACTCGTCGGGAATTGTTTTTTATCGGTTGAAAAATGTCAAAGAACAGCATATCCCCAGGATATGACGGGGTTGGGGGCTCCCCGAGAGCTTGCTTCTTTGTATGGCTGTCATATTTAGCCACAGTGCAGATTTTGCAGTTTGTGTGAGCGATTATGTTCTACTATAACTATCTTCCTTTGTTCGCTTTTGTTAGTTATGATGGCTATTTTATGTTAACAGTACCAACATTTTGTCGATGGAAAACTTTTTATTAATTCCGGTTGGATGCTTGGCAGCGTTGGCAAATCTCAATGGATTGCGTTGGCTATGATTATAGCTTTGATTTCATCTAAGGCTTCACTTCTATTTGAAAAAGGGATCACGTAGCATGTTTTTTCGCCGAATAATATAAATTTTCAATTTGGAAGAAACTAAAACAATTCAAAAGTTTTTCTATCGCATCTATTGTGTAGGTAAACGATAATTCACTATGAATTGTGGAAGCGTCGGAGCGTTCACATTCTGACGAAAAGGAGTGTCCTCGATATGGGTTTCCTTATCTGGCTTGTAGTGGATTTTTGCGTTGTGTTTATCAATATACGCCTTCCATCTTTTAATCTTCGGGTTCCTATCTGTTACAGCAAAGGTCAAAGTTTGGTGCTCTGTATAAATGTATACGTCATGTGTACCGTATAGGTACTGCTGTAACTCCCCTATCGCCCAGACTATGGCCAATAATTATATTTCGTTGGTACCATAGTGTGTATTAATACCGTAGTTAGACGCATCGGTCACTAAATCGAACGGTGTCCTGAAGGTAAGACATTTCTCTGGCTCTTAAATGCATCTCGTTGTGGGATACCAACATCAATGGGTTTCTTTCTTGACATGTGTTGGCTGGTGGCGCCATTGTTATACCCCGATTCCATTAAAAATGGTATAATGTATACGTTTCCAAGTAATCGATAAAAATCGATATCGAAATCCTGAGAGCCACCAAACTTGACATATTTCTTCTAGAAAAGTATATATATATATCAAGTATCTTTCATTTTATAGCTATCACCACCTCCCCACTTCTACCTCATAGCTATAAATCAAGTAAATAAATCAATTTATGCTGCCCACCAATTTAAGCCACAATTAAAATGCAATTGACTTTTTAAGAATATACAAATATTCTATAGTACAATAAGATCGTCTGTTGAAAATTTCATCAAGATCGGTTAAGAAACTCAAAAAATATTATAGCAAATGTGTTTTGGCTGGCCTCGTGCGTGTGGCAGCTAGCGCAAATTGCAAGAATTTCTGCATATATGTAAACACACACATGCATACGCGTCTTCTTAAAATTCTATCAACAGCATTGCAATTGCGATTGTATTGTTTTCTGTGCTGCTATTTAAATTAGCTTTTTCTCGCTAAGACTCAATCATTGGTGTAGCTTTTGAGTAGAGGCGTCAGCAAGAAACGAGGTCAGTTGCCAGTTCGAACCCTACCAAGGTAACTATTAAAGCACACGATGGCGTAGGGGGAGCTGCATTTGGTGTTGGAAGAAGAGGGTTCAGGGTAACCCCTAGACAGAAGCTCTTGACTAGAGCCTCTTACTTGATTGTTTTATTTTTTGTGCTTATTAATTAATTGAATAAATTTTTAAATCCACTTGAATAATTAACGAGAAAGAAATGCTATCTTCGGCACACCGAAGATTTAATACCCTTGCAGACCCAACCTTTTCAAAATGCTTATAGTGCTTTGCCCGTATCTAAGAAGCATAGGGAAAATAGTTAATGCCGAGTATGGTTAAGATACCATGAAAAACAAAACAGGTTTCCGTACAACAACTTAATTTTCGACCGATCGTTCCTATGGCAGCTATATGATATAGTAGCCCGATGTGAATAAGATTTTGCATAAGTGGAGGGAGCATAGTAAAACTAATAAATGCCGAGTTTGGTCAAGATATCTTGAAAAACAAAAAAAAATTCCATACAACAGCATAATTTTCGACCGATCGTTCCTATGGCAGCTATATGATATAGTTGTCCGATCTTAATAGGATTTTGCATATATATGGGGAGCGTAGTAAAACTAATAAATACCGAGTTTGGTCAAGATATCTTGAAACACATAAAAATTTTCCATACAAAAACTTAATTTTCGACCGATCTTTCCTATTGCAGCTATATGATATAGTTGTCTGATCTTAATAGGATTTTGCATATATATGGGGAGCGTAGTAAAACTAATAAGTACCGAGTTTGGTCAAGATATCTTGAAAAACATAAAAATTTTCCATACAAAAACTTAATTTTTGACCGATTGTTCCTATGGCAGCTATATGATATAGTTGCCCGATCTGAATAGAATTTTGCATATATATGGGGAGCTTAGTAAAACTAATAAATACCGAGTTTGGTTAAGATATCTTGAAAAACATAAAAATTTTCCATACAAAAACTTAATTTTCGACCGATCGTTCCTATGGCAGCTATATGATATAGTGGTCCGATCCAGCTGGTTTTGACATATGAGCTGCGTGCAACAGAAAGAGGGACTTCTGCAAAGTTTCATAAAGATAGCTTTAAAACTGAGAGACTAGTTCGCATAGAAACAGACAGACGGACAGACGGACATGGCTATATCGCCTCGGCTTTTGATACTGATCAAGAATACATATACTTTATGGGGTCGGAGATGTCTCCTTCTATGCGTTACACATTTCACGACAAAATTATAATACCCTCTGCAAGGGTATAAAAAGAAATGTCTGACTCTTAAACTTATATGTTAATGTGTGTTTGGCCAGCGGCTTAACTTGTTAACGTATACTGAAGTTTAGTGCTACTGAACAGGGGCTAAGTGGCCACAGGCGCCCGCAAAGCCGACAAGCAATGAAAAATCTAACTGTGACCCCGCTTCTCGTTCGTTCGGAAGGAAGGAAGCGAGTTCGTCCCCCTCAGATGGATTTGTATATTTTTAATATTGCCAATTAACGTAGCACAAGTTGTTTATGGTATTCCACATTATCCCTTTACATTTTGAAATCATTAATAATGCTTCGAAAAACTAAAAAAAATATTTGTAATCGTTACATTCCCTGCAAAAGTGCTTCAATTTTTTCTTTCGTAATTGAATTTTTACAGTCTGGGATTCGAAGAATATCTTCTTAGATTTATCATAAATGGTTTAGCCATGTTCGAAAATAAACACTAATGTAATTGTGTTTTTTAATTATAAGGAATACCATTAGTCCCTTAAATAACATAAAAATATTACATTTTCACCATGACATTCACTCTTAAATGATATCTGTATACATAACTGGCATTGCCAAAATAGAAAAGAAAGTGTAAGATACCGACGCGCAGTTTTACCAATATTTTTGTCTCTAATTCCTATCACTTTGCGTTATTCGTAACCTTGCGGCATTTGTAGTTACATCTCTTATAGAAATGAATTTGGGCCTTTCGACTCCTTTGGCTTGTCTTGCGACTTTTTGATACAGTTGATCCGCGTTGTCTCTTTTTTTGCATGGTGAACGATACCCTTGCAGTTTTTGTGGACATAATGTACTTGCAGTGAACACAATGGGTTTTGCTTTTCCTTAGGTTTTCCTTCAGGGCACAAAGCATTGCAAGCACGGTTGCCCTTGTGTAGGTTTTAACCAGTTACATTAGGTATTCTTCATTTTGAAGACCGCACGGTGCTATTTTTAAAATGTTTTGTCTTAGGGTTGCGACTTATCTTGACCAGTAAACCTTTCTCAGGTTAATGGACTTTAATAGTTTGGAGTGTTCCAAGTTATGTTCACATTCAATGTATATACAATATTTCTATGGATAACTGGAATGAAACCAATAAATGCTTTACGCAAGGGTCAGATTTGTGTCTCCTTTGCAGCTTTTATAATAAAAGTGGTATCTCATGCCCTGTTGCATATATTTAATTATAATACGTTTTTAGTAGTTAGGCGGAGAGGAACTCACCTCTACATTAATATTGGTACTCCCCCACTAAGTGTGTTGAGCGTTCGCGATGTAGCCAATAATAAGACCAATTTAAAACGTCATTTAGTCCTTGATTAGGCGTCGCGTGACGTCTTAAAGTAGAAATCCTGGGTTGTCAAATTTGGAACAGAAAAATACTAAGATTATTTCTTACTAGAACGAAGGTACGAATGTTACATTGTTTGATAGTCGCTAAGAGATTGTTGTCGTGATTTTCTAATCCAAAAACCTTACTTTCAGCAGCCAGGCGGAGCAGGAGGGCAGCGAAAGTTCCTTTACAGTGGTGGATGTTTATCAGTCATGCATATATCTAAAAATAATCCCTCCACCACTCTTCAGTTGACTTCGTCGTCGTACATAACCTCCGAGAGGACCTCTGCGTCCACCAAGTGGCAAAGTGTCCTTTTGTCCCGCGTTATGGTAGGCTCGTCCAACGTGAAGCCAGTTCCAATCTATCGGGCTCTTCTAGCTCCGAGGTGATATTCTGAACGACTGAATAGTCGTTGGCTCTAGCTTATCACCGACTTTGATTGGGGAGAGTGATTCCTTTTTTCTTCCACCTTGATGACTTTCCAGTCGTAAATGAATGAATTATGGTAGCATTTCTGCAGTATAGTTAAGAAAAACTCAGATTTTTTAATGAACGATGGAATCTTATTCCACTCTACCACAACTAACTTGGCGCCAGATTAGACTTTTCCGACCTTTAAAATACTAGCTGTGTAAAGCTTTGCTGCTCTCTCATTGTCGCCGATAGAGGGTGGAGGCTTCCTCATAAGCAGCTCAAATCAGCGGATGGCTGATGCTTGGGAACTTTTTCGTATGGATCATCTTAGTCTACGATTCCAATTGGGATCTTCTTTGGCGATCTAGGCGAAAGACCTCCCCGCCTTAAAACGTGATTTCTTTGCGGGGACACAAGGACTTTCGAGGAGTGCTGCTCCTTCGGCTGTCTCATTTGGTGGTTTGAAGCTGAGGTCTGGATGAACACTCTTGTTCGATTTCACCTTTTTTAGCCTGTCAGCTAGATTCTTCTGCACGTATTTTGCCGCTGGAAGATGTATTTTCTTACGGCACTCCCTTGATAATGCGTTAGTTCCTACATCGGAAGGAGGCACAAATGCACTAATAAGACTTTGCTTATTTTCCAAGATGGCAGGAGGCGTTAGGGTGACCTCATTAAACCCAAGTTCTGGAGGGCATGCTGGTTTGCTCGCACCTGGGGTGCCAGGCTTTGAAGCCGCTGTCTTTGATGTAGAGGTTGGATACAGGAACCCCATTCTACTTTTTATTAATAACATTTTGGCTTTTCTCTTAGTCCCATAAGTGGGTGTGAAGAGACGATCCGTCTGCACAGAGATGCGCGCAATTTAGGTAGGGGTAACTCAGTCCGGAGGGCGCCAGGTATGCAGACGTTCCTTTTGAGTCAGGGCTTGTTTTAAAAGTGACCCACAGGTTATTAATTACGAGGGTTGTTAATCGTATATAATATATATATATAATATATAATATATATATTATAGAAGCTTTGGTTGTGTGCCATTCTTGTTAATTTTCGATATTTCATATATCCTCGGAGGTGCCGCTATGGTAGATGTCAAGGTGTTCCTGTCTTCCCGTAAAATAAGTCCGAAGTTGATTAATTATGCCACTAGGGTTATAATTTTTGTCTGTAGTCTTGATTTTAGATCGTTGCTTTAATATCTATAGGCGCATAAATCGCTTAGCATATTTGTCCTTTTATTTCTGTTACTGTCCACGTTTAAAGCTACTCTTTCATTTCTCTTGTCAGAAGTTTCCCGCATTTTTACAATTTTAATTAACACAAGCCCATTAATGCTTGTATTCTTATACAAACTTCTGTAAGTGTGTGTGCTTCGCCGGTCCAAAAAGTTTTCATATAAATATAAGTTACAAGAGTTCGCTCCGAGGGTCAGTGGCAACCCGCGGTGTCGCTACCCTGTTGTTAGTTAAACATTCGCATCTAATCCTCGTTTGCTTAGGACTGGCGGAAAAGCCACATATATCCAGAGCGGCCGAGTCTGCACTCGGCGCTTGATGAATATCGCGGGAGTTACCAACCTGAGGTCGTCTGACCACACACACATAAAAAATCCGGGATTACTCACACAGGCGACGGGGCGAAGCCTCAAACCACTCTCTCAAAAGCCGTGATTGTTCCCACTACGCACCACACTTTAGGTTAGGGAAAGGGGCATATGTTCAACACAGGTTGAGATTAGTATTAATTGTTTATTGTCCCGTGCAACTTGATGCCTATCACGGGCAATGACAACCAGGTCGACTTGGTGGTCATCTCTGGAGCGCTTTGATGGGGGGGGGTCAACAGTGCTGACGGATATCTCTGGATCGTAAACTTTCATATTTAATTCAGCGGAGGGCATGATATCTGCAATGTTTAATACGTATATCAACAAAATAAATCAAAATTTTACGATTTCTACTTACTACTTAAACTTGCTAGCTGAAACGAGCCCAAAATTTGCTCAATTTTATTAAAACGAACCCATTTAAATGGAACTCCTCCACTCGGGCCAATTATTTGGTTTTCTTAACAGAAAAATATTAAATTAATCTATATTCCACTGCAACTTGTATTTCCGGGTAAGGTTATGCAATTTGGATCTTTTGTCAGACCATCCCCCAGTGAACCCGGATTGTCCATCTATCTACTATGATATGGAAAAAATACAAGTGATCTTTTTATGTATTTTTTGACATAGTAAACATTTTGGGTTAAAGGGTTTTATGGCAGGCAATTAACGATAAGAATGTGCAGCATGCGTCTGCATCCATATCAAAGTGCAAGCGAGCACTCTGCACACGCATATATGTACACATATGTATGTATTTGGGCTGAAAAGATTTAATACTAACATACATATATTACGAAACAGCCGCAGCAATGTTGTGCGCTGAGCGGGATGCGGCTTCATACTGAACGTTCGGCTTTCGAGGC
The DNA here is from genome assembly GCA_035045355.1 of Drosophila lacicola. NCBI lineage: Eukaryota > Metazoa > Arthropoda > Insecta > Diptera > Drosophilidae > Drosophila > Drosophila lacicola. The sequence goes on from JAWNPB010000245.1 coordinate 231,552, forward strand.
CGGCGTTTGGCTGCCACTCTCAGCAGTCTTACTTTGTCTGGGCACACTAAAATGGTCGCGGACACCCATGGGGCTCAGTCGTTGACGATTTATCGGTATCCGATTATTTCGCTCTTTGACAAGTCTATGCATTGTATGGTTAGTGGTATTACGTGGGAAGTTAGTTTGTTGATTTGAAAGTTAATTATATTGATTTCATTTTTTATTAAGGGAAAGAGAGGATTGGTTTGGGAAATGTTAAAAAGTTCTTTTTCTATTTGATCTGTGGTGACCTTATAATCGTTAATGTTAATATGGTGTAGAATTTTAAAATTTCCTGATTGTACTTTACTATCTTCGAGTTCGATGATGGCTACATCGGACTTGGAGTAATCCAAAATATTGTATGTGGCATAGCAAAATGAGGTGTACCTGGTGAGCAGGGGAGAACAAAACAATTTTTAATTGCTTATATGATTTTTGTGGACAATTTTTCCGGATTGAGTAGTGACGGTTGAGTGCTTGTTTTCCTTTACTATTTCTTCTTTAAAACGTTTAGACATTTTAGTCCCTACTTTGTTATTTTGTTTTACAAAGATTTTATCCCCAGGTGCATACTGAATGACTTCTTTTTTATTTTTGTTGTGAAAATCTAAATCCTGTTGTTGTTTTTTTATAAGTTTTTCATAATTATTGTTTCTGGTTCTTTCGTAGTCTGCTGTACCAAAGTTAGTAGGTCTTCCAAAAAATAAATCAACGGGTTTTTTTCCTGTGGTAGAATGAATAGTATGATTGTATTCACACACTGCCAAGTCTAGTAGTTCGTCAAAATTCTCTATGCCTTTTTCTTGTTTTATGCATCTCATTATCTCTATTAGAGTTGAGTGGAACCTTTCGACCTGACCATTTACTGTACTCTTGTGCGGTGGTGTGTTGAAAACTTCAATTCCTAATTCATTTTTTAGCATGAACTCTATTGACTGTGACTTAAGTGACTTTTCGTTATCGATGATAGCCGATTTCGGAAGTCCAAAATAAAACAAAATTTCTCGAAATGGTTTCTGATGGCCTCAATGCTCCTGTTTTCTAATGGTTTAACTACTGCTAATTTTGTAAATTTGTCTATAGAGGTTAGAACCAGTTCTCTGTTTGTCGAAAAAATGTCTATGTGAAGTATTTGTCCTGGATACCTGGGTAAGGGTGTTTCTCCAAGTTTTATATTATTTGGGTGTCGGTTGTATTTATTTTCCTTGCAAATTTTACAAAGTTTAAGAATTTTTTTATTTTTTTGCCTCATAGATGGAAAATATGCTGTTTCTAAAATTTGAAGTCTATTTTCTTTTTCGTTCCTGTGTGCTCTATTGTGAGTTTTTATTATGATTTCTTGCTGCTCCTGCTCGTTCGTTATGTCTTCTACTACAATTTGGGTAAAACGTTCTTTATAATTTGTAATGGGTAAATGCTTTGGATTTTAAGCATAATTGGTTCAGTTGTTTTTATGCAATTTATGACTGACGGGTTTAGATATCGCTTAAGTAATTGTTTTAAATGTTCAATCGAGAATTCTTTTCCTTTAATTATGTGTCGGTGATATGTGGGAAATACTATTTTGAATTGGTATGACGAACTTTCATCAATTTCAAGGAATATTTTATTTTTAAAAGCATTAATAGGAATTTCTACTGAATGTATTAAATTTTCTGACGAGCTTTCGCTACTGTGCATAGTAGGGGTTAATGAATTTAAACTGGCCTGAGGGGGTCTAGATAAAAGATCTGCAACTACGTTGGTGTTGCCTGGTTTATAAAAAAGTTCGTAATTATATTCTTCTAACTGAGCCTTCCATCTTTTCATTTTAGCGTTAGTGTTTTTGTTGCTAAGCGCAAAAGTTAGCGGCTGGTGATCTGTGACAATTTTGAGTTTGCTTACACCGTAGAGAAAACAGCGTAGCTCTCGAAGTGCCCAAATAATTGCTAGCATTTCTTTTTCATTTGTAGCGTAATTTTCTTCCGATGAACTAAGTGTTCTTGATAGGAAGGTTATTGGCCTACCTTCTTGTGAAAGGACAGCGCCTAAAGCATAGTTTGATGCGTCAGTGGTTAGTTCAAATGGTTCAGTGAATTTGAGAATGTAATATAACATCTTCGGAAATGAGGCAATTTTTTACTTTATTGAATGCTTCAATTTGTTTTGCATCTAAGTTAATAAGAGTTATTTTTGAAATTGTCTAAGAGATTCTACCCGCCTCTCCTCTAAGTAGCGTTGTTATTTCTGCGTAACCTTTGATGAACCTGCGATAATATCCAGACATGCCTAAAAAGGTCATGGATTGTTTTTGGTTTAGGAAAGTTGACTATTGCTTTAACTTTTTTGGGGTTGGTTTTTAAACCGTCTTTGCTGATTACGAATCCCAAGAATTCCAAATTATCTTTCATAAATTCACATTTGTCTAATTGGACTTTGAGATTGGCTCGTTCGTCTCGAAAACTAATCGTAAGTTGTTAAAATGTTCTTCTTTATTGGTTGTTGGTTAATTATAGTATTAGAGATATAATCGAAAAAGTAGGATATCCTCAGCACGCCATAAATTTAATACCCTTGTAGACCATTGCTTGATGTTTTGTACATATGGTCGGCTGTTGATAGGATTTTGCATATATGTAAGAAGCATAGTAAGACGAATAAATGTCGAGTTTGGTCAAGATAAAAAAATAAGTTTTTCATGCAAGATCCTACATTTAGACCGATTGTTCCAAAGGCAGGGGTTCAGTCCGTCGACAGACGGACGAACGGACAGGCGGACAACGCTATATCAAGTGGGCTGTTAATGCTGATCTAGAATATACATACTCAATGTGGTGTGAGATGTCTTCTTTTATACGTTACACATTTCATGACAATTTTATAATACCTTTTAAAGATAAGTGTCTAATACAACAAAATGACTCTAGTCGAAAGAAATAAAATTAAACTTGCTTTGGGTAACCCAATCCTGAATCTCTAGCTCCTACATGTCTACTTGAGTCTTGATGCTGTAACAGAAAATATATACGCCTTTACTTTTTAAGAACACATACTGTGAAAATTTATTTGTGTTATATTTTATATATAGTCACATCGCATTAAAAACCAATCACACATTATACTTTTCTTCAACTTTGCAACTTGTGTTTTAGGAGCTCTGGCATATGCCGAACTTGGCACAATGAATACCTCATCTGGTGCGGAATGGGCCTACTTTATGGACGCCTATGGACCGGCACCGGCTTTTTTATTCTCATGGGTATCGACATTGGTGTTAAAGCCATCTCAAATGGCAATAATATGCTTATCATTCGCACAATATGCTGTTGAGGCTTTTGTGACAGAATGTGATCCGCCTAGAGGGGTTGTAAAGATGGTTGCACTGGTGGCAATTGGTAAGTGTTGTACAATAAGTGCAATTTACAATTTAAAAGAAACCTAATTCCTTAATTTTGCGATGCCAGTGATGATATTGTTCGTGAATTGCTACAGCGTCAATTTGGGAATGGCCGTACAGAACGTATTTACGGCGGCTAAATTAGTTGCCGTTGTCATTGTAATATGCGGTGGTGCATGGAAGTTACTACAGGGCAACACCCAGCATTTGTCACATGCATTTGATGGGCCAATGCCAAATATTGGCGCAATCGCAACCGCATTTTACACTGGCCTTTGGGCATACGATGGTTGGAACAACCTCAACTATGTCACCGAGGAGATAAAGAATCCAAGCAAAAACTTGCCGCGATCTATCATGATTGGCATACCACTGGTTACTTTGTGTTACGCGCTGATCAACATATCCTACCTAGCAGCCATGTCAGCGCAAGAAATGATCGAATCTGAGGCGGTCGCTGTCACCTTTGGCAACCGTATTTTAGGCGCCCTTGCCTGGCTAATGCCACTTAGTGTCACTGTTAGCACGTTTGGTAGTGCTAATGGTACACTTTTTGCCGCAGGACGGTAGGTTACATATTTAACTTAACTACACGTCTCTCGCTCTTTGTTTGTTTTTTATTTATATACCTATTTTTTTACTGCAGTCTTTGCTTTGCAGCCAGTCGAGAGGGACATCTACTAGACATTTTATCATATGTACATGTACGACGCTTAACTCCTGCTCCTGGTCTTATATTCCACGTAAGTTCAAAAATCATAGTAATATAAAAGACAATATAAACACTAAGATGAGTAACACCCATACATTTGAATGCGACGCAAAATTTCTAGCCATGCCTTTCATCTGGCCTTTGAGGCTTCGCACGACATGCCTGCCGACGGCTGTTCGATCAGACGAACGAATGCCAAAATCGCGGCTTGCCGATGCTGACACGAGCAACTAAGTTAGTCGCCAGTCTGCCTTCAGCAAAGCTGGTCGATGATGCTTTGCGTCGCCTCGTTTCATTGAGCGAAAAAGTTTTGAACTTACGATCGACGCAAGTACTTTTGCTTTATCCATGAAATGCATAAATTTTACAAGAAAATTTAAGAATAAAATAATTGTTTCACAAAGCGATAACTAGCAATAACTATGTATGTTAGGAAAATAGCACACATAGATTGATTTCACTTTTGTTTTTAGACAGTGTATGCTTGAAAAAAGTTCTCTTATCAGCCAAAAGGTGCGCACACCTATGTTTGTATCTGTGAATTATGCATGCATAACTACATCAAAATATGTGTAAATGTGTTGTTATTCACTGCTCTGGTTTTGGCTGGTGAAGAAATAAATTTTCTTAGTTGTCTAGCGCTGATCATGGCCTATCCCAAATTTGTGTTGACATATGAATGCATATCGTGTACTGAGATACTGATTTTGTTTTCGTTCTCAAATTTCAAAAAAGCAAGCTGCATTGGAGCATTTTGTTGTATGGTGTTACTCGTCTTAGTGTTTATATTGTCTGTGGTAATATGTACATATGTTTCATTAATCTACAACATTTCAAAGAATGGCTATCGAACTCAAACGGTCTCCCCTTATTATTCGTTTTTTTTTTTTAACAGTCGCTAATTGCGTCAGCCATGGTGCTGCATGGCACGATTGATTCGCTGATTGACTTCTTCAGCTTCACAGCATGGATATTTTATGGCGGAGCTATGTTGGCACTTATAGTGATGCGCTACACCAAACCTAATCATCCACGGCCATACAAAGTGCCCATTGTCATTCCTGTTGTGGTCTTGATTATATCTGTCTACCTTGTTGCAGCGCCAATTTTCCAGACTCCTCGCATAGAATATTTATATGCGTTGCTCTTCATCTTCGCGGGCCTAATATTTTACGTACCTTTCGTTAAACTAGGAATGACCCCGCGCTTTATGAGTAAGTAAATATAAGAATTACACATAAAATTAAATACCATTTTGTTAATGTTCCTTTTTTTAAAACGTTATTATAGATAAGGTGACACTGTTTTTTCAGCTACTACTGGAAGTTGTACCAACCTCATCAATGGCCATGTTTGAGTAACTCTCTCCCATTTGCTTAATATGCAAACAATTGCAAACAAGTGCTTTGGATGCAGGCAAAAACAGAATATTTATTATACAAAAAGCAAAGCAAACATTCACAGATACCTAACTTAAATTTGAAAAATAAATGTATATGTATATGTAGTCGTTGATTGACAACTATTCCAATTAGTTGGCGGATATAATTAAACAGTCTCTATTTTGTGCCACATACATTATTCATTATGTACATGTACCTGCACGTACTTAGAAACGTTTTTGTCGGTATACAAGGCCCATGGCAAGTGTAATCATATCTTGTAATGAAAAGTAATGAATAATAACTAGAAAAAGGCACAAGAAATGATAAATTTTTGCATTTTTATAAACAAAACTATTTATTTATTTATTTATTAACCAATGCTGGTAGCTTCAGGTTATTATAATTTACAAAATATTATCTTAAATAACAAATTAACTAAACAGAAAATATGAAGCTTAAAGAAGATGTGGAATTAATGAGTTTTAAAGGAAGAATTCTTTAAGCTTATTTTTAACTTGAGCACTATTGGCAGAAAATTCAAAATGCATTTCAGTTGGTAGACTATTATAAAGCTTTAGTGATCTGATCATAGGCTCGTTACTTGCATAAGCAGTTCTATGAGTCCCCACAGAAAACGGCAAATGGTATCACAAAGATCTGCTCGGCACATTAAAATTAACGCGAGCAAGAAGGGAAGGGCAATCAATTATTCCTACAATTAAGTTGTTTAGAAAAAGCAGTGCTGAAATCATTCTCCTATTTTCCAGAGATGATAAATGTAGTAGTCGACACCTAGCTTTGTATGGCGGTAAGGGGTCAGCAAAGTTAAGGCAATGTAAATTAAACTTTAAAAACTGTTTTTGCACAATTGCGGATGGGCTCCAGATATAAGAAGCATACTCTAATATTGACCGCACAAAGGCCGAATATAGAGATAATCTTGTGAACGGGTCTTTAAACTAGCTAGAATTGCGCCTAACAATCCCAAACATCGCATACGCCTTAGGCATAATATAGTTTATATGCTGAATGAATAGGAACTTAGAGTCAAAAATTACTCCTAAGTCCAAAGCTTCTGATTTACGAGTAAGTTCTTGCCCATTAATGAAATAGGATGAAAGAATGGCAGAAAAACATTTGCTAAATGTGATGTGATAGCATTTAGCTGAGTTCAATGGTAACTGGTTACGACTACACCATTCAGACAAGTTGTGTAAGGCATTCTGCAAAACCATTACATCATGCTGAGACGAAATGCATTTGAATATTTTAAGGTCATCGGCAAATAATAGATAATCGGACGAACGGAAGCAACTCCCTATATCAATAATAAACAAGTTAAATAGGAGCGGACCAAGACAACTCCCCTGAGGTACCCCCGAAGATGCGACATAAGTTGCGGACAAAGTATTGTTGATGCGTACGCGATTTTGATGTAAAGTTTTTATTATCAAAACTAGTTAGAGGCTATAGTCGGATGTTCCCGACTCGGGGAAACTTTGAACCAAAGACAATATAAACACTAAATGAGTAACGCCACTAACCAAAAAACATATAGACCGAACAAACCGTACTTTTGATGGTGACATTCGTTATTTTTGCGGCTGGTCCAAACTCGCCTTCGTTTTTGTTCGGGTTCGAGACATGCCCGCATGCTCTCAGAGCAAGAGAGTAAGAATACATATGGCCTGTGTCGTGAAACGGCAACGCTGTCTTTTTACTCGCTCACTCTACAAGAAACTGCTTTGGCTTACTCTCATCCATATGATTTGTGCGATAGAACGGCATCACTGTTTTTTATCTCGTTCCCACTACAGGAAACTGCTTTGGCTTACTCTCAGTGCTCTTTCAATTTGTCTATGTACCGTTTAAGTGTTTGCGTGTGTATGTGCCCGCACAAGCAAAAATGCCCACAAATTCAATTTTTCTCAAATGTCGGTGGCATTTCTTCCCTTTTGAGGGGACGAGTAATATGAAATAATGAAAGGGTTTGCCCCGTCGATGCGAAATTCTTTCATTTTAGCTCGTTCTTTTTCGAAAGGGTACCTAAGCGTTGGCATGTGTGCATTTAAAAGTTTTTGGACTTGCTATTCACGCATACTTGCGTATTTTGTATATGAATAGAAGCATTTATGCGCATGTGTGCCTGTTGGTCCCTGCCTGCCTGTCCGATGGAAATTTGACAATATTTTGGGATTTCTGAATTTCGAGCTCTACACACACACACAGAGACACAAATGTGTGTGAATGGGCTGATCATGGGCGCAAAATTTAAAAATATCATTATTGGCACGCGTCTGACGCGCACCCTTCTTTTTATGATTTATGGTTTGAATTGATGAATGAATGTTGTCCGCAAAAATAACGAATGTCACCATCAAAAGTACGGTTTGTCCGGTCTATATGTTATTTGGTTAGTGGTAACGCCCATACATTTGAATGCAACGCAAAATTTCTAGCCTTCGATTTCATCTGACCTTTGAGGCTTCGCACGACATGCCTGCCGACGGCTGTTAGTTCAGACGAACGAAAGCCAAAGTCGCGGCTTGCTGACGCTGACACGAGCAAGTTCTTGTCTCAGCCAGTGGCGTGCAAGCACCTGTGTTTGTATGTGTGAATTATGCATGCGTAGCTACATCAAAATATGTATATATGTGCTGTTATTCACCGCTCTGGTTTTGGCTGGTGAAGAAATAAATTTTCTTAGTTTTCTAGCGCTGATCATGGCCTATCCCATTTCCTCCCGGGAAGCGGTGTCGGGTGCCTGTGCGCGTATTATGGACACGAGGGGGGCATTGCGTCCTCCCCTCTGGCCTGCTGTTCTTCTGCGACCATTTGGCAGACCGTTATTGGTGCCACCCAAGGATCGGAGCATCCACCTGGGGGAGTGACTGCGGCTCCGCAACTACGGTTATCCTTCCAATGCCAAGAAGGACCCTCTTTGCGCTCGCGGGGCGACCGCGGCACGCGTAGTTGCGGTTCTTGGGGCGCCTCGGGCTCCGGGCGACACTTTTTGGGGGCCGATACCACCGTTCTCTCGACACTGGGTTGCTGTTGACTACCGCTTCGGCGACGCTTACCTCGGGTGGCTGTTTGACGACGGTGGCGGTTTCGCCGACGTTTTCCGCCAGGACCTTCCCCTGTGTTCCCTTTCCCACGCTTTGAGAGGCCAGAACGAGATGCACTACCCACCTCGCGGATCTTCGGTAGGTAGCGTAGGGTAATCCGAGGGAAGCGCTATTCGGGTCTACCTCCAACCGGTGGGTGGCTAGGCGGCGGCGGAATAACGGCTACTCGTTTTCGTCCTCTGTCACGGGTTCGGGAGTCGTCGTGGGCGCCGGCGCCGATTGGCCCCGGACAGTGCCCGATCCGTGGCGGAGCTGGTCGGCTTCTGTGCCGGCTGCTGGTAGCATGCATTCTCGCGTTGATGGCGTGTGCTCGTCCGTCTCGAGGGGTAGGAGGTCCTCCTTGCCCGCTTGAGCGTCCAACTCGTCAGTTGTTGTCGGGCCTGTCCTCTCAGGCGACATTGTCGAGGAGGATGCCAGCGGGGAGACAGGGGCTCCTCCGCGTACGGCGGCGACTTTCGCGAGAACGGAGCTTCGACGAACATGGTCGTTACCTCGACGGCCATTAGCATGACCATCCCGTCCAAACGTTCCATAATATTGGTCCGTCGGGAGTACATCGTGTGGCGAAAGTGGCGAGGCGGTACCTCCTGCTGCCTTCCCCTATAAAAATAGCGACCTTGGCGGGGGTCGCATTGGCGTCCTCCGGCGCTGTAGTCTAGTCTAAATTTAGTAAGTGGTTACGTCGGGCGACGGGTGCCGCTCTCACTCCTCACCTTCTCGTGGGCGTCCGTAGGTCCTGGTTGCTCTTTCGTCATCAATGATCTCTTGGTGGAATGGTTTCAGCTGTGAAATATTGGCCACCCTCTTCTTTCGGTCCCAGGCGCACGATGTTGGGGGATACAACCTTGACGACTCGATAAGGACCGTCGAATTTGTGTGCCAATTTGGCGGCGAAGCCTTCGGCCGCGTTGGACAGCTGGTGTTTTCGTAGCAAGATCATTGACTCCAATGATGGTCGCCACTCTCGTCTCCTGGTCCTTTGATGCGCGCTGGAGATTGCTGTGGACGATATCAAAAATTTCTTTTAGCCTATCCGCCTTCGTCCTAGGGTCGAGTGCACTAGTTGCGGACCCCGGAGTCACCTGATCGTATAAAGCGGCCGGCAACAGCGGCTCCTGCCCTGCATCAGGGAGCCCTTGCCCTTGGGTTAACCGCTTCCGATATCTCGGGCAAAAGCTCGTCCCACGAACTCTGATGGCCCTTGATAAATTGCGCTATCATAGTCTTCACGGTTTGTCCTCTCGGTAGGATTTTCTTGGGTACGCCGAACCTACTCAAAATCCTCTCTCGGAACGCTGTCTGCAAGTGCGCGGCCGTGGCTCTCTGAGAGGGACCAGTTCCACCCACTTCGAAAAGGCATCATGGAACACCAGTAACATTGTGTTTCCATGTTTCGACCGTGGAAGGGGTCCGACGAAATCCGCGCAGAGTACTGCCATCGGCTCTTCTACCTGTCTCGTCAGCATACGACCGGTTTGAGTTGCTCGCTCTTGAACTTCTGGCAGATTTCGCAGCACTTCACGTACTTGGCGGCATCGCGGGACATACCCGGCCAGTAGTATCTCTGGGCCAACCTCGACACGGTTTTCCTCACGCCTTGATGCCCGGCCGTGGGAGCATCATGGCACTCTTGCAATACTCTCTGTCGCTGACCACTAGCCACACATAGCTTCCAGGGAATGTAGTCCTCGTCGTCCGTCCGGTGGCCCAAATGCCTATATAGCTGCCCATTTTCTTCCGTGTAGTCTGGGAACTTGGCTGGCTCATCGGCAATCCTAGCACGCATGCTCGCGACCCATTTGCAGGGTGACTCAGCCACCACTGCTTGCTGACAGGTCTCTAGAGGATGTCTTAATAGTGCGTCGGCTACGTCAAATTGGAATTGTTGCAGTTCCAATGCCCATCGCGCAATTCTTCCGGGCTCTCGATCGAGTTGAGCCACTTGAGTGCCAGATGATCCGTTATCACGTCGAACCGGTACCCTTCTAGGTAGCAGCGCAGCTTCCGGATCGACCATACTATTGCCAGGCACTCTTTCTCGGTGGCGGAATAGTTCACCTCAGCCTTCAGCAACTTCCGGGTCGCGTACGCTATCACTCGCTCCTTAATTAATCCTGGGAACGGGATAAGCATCTGGGATGGAATGCGCGTTGAGTTGCCGGTAGTCAATGCACATGCGCCACTCGCCAGTCTTCTTTTTGACTAAGACGATTGGGGCGCTGTGCGGACTACGTGACGGCTCGATGGCACCTGCCTGAATCATCTCATCTACCTGCTCGTCAATCCCCCTCTGCATGGCCGGATTCTTCGGATAGTATCTCTGTTTCAATGGCTTGTCGTCCTTTAGCCGGATTCTATGCTCTGCGTTATGCGAGACTCCCTGCAGCCCCTCGAAGAGTGACAGTTCTGACCCCAGGAACTCCCTCACACTGCCTCTCCGATGCTGTTCTTGCCCTGCGTCTCGCATCCTCCAGGCACCGTTCCGACTCCAGATAGAGCTTCACGATCGCTCGACTCTGGGCGTCGCTCTTGATCACCTGCGTCCGTGTGGATCCTAGCCATCGCTCCTAACCCCTTCGTTCTCTGGCATTTTTCCGCCGTGCCGCCTCCGTAGCCAGTGTAGATCTGCCTTTGCAGCTCTACGCGCCACCTGTTGGCCTCTTCAAACTCTAGATCCGATCCCGGCCGCACTTCTTTCTTCGTGTCTTTTTCCATCGGTTCCCGAGCAGCTGCTCCCAGCTCTGCATTACCGCAGCGTTCTACAGTTACCATTGCACCTAAGAAATCCATCCCAAGGATATCGTGGTCTAGCATCGAGGGCATGATGAGCATCAACATACTGACCGCCTTCCCGGCTAGGCCGACGTCTAACTTCAATGCCTTCCCTACCTCGAGAGTTGTCCCATCTGCCTGCCGAATGCGCGCCTGTACGTCCTACGCTCTTCCCTGAACCGACCACTTGCGTACGCAGTCTTCGCTCATGAAGCTGCGAGTGGCTCCAGTATCGATAGAGGCAGGCATCGTTCGCCCGCCAATCTCCACCGTAGCAACGATCCTGCCCCCTTCCACCTTCAGTGGATGTCCTATTCCCGAGTCCCGTGTGTGCCGGCACCGACCCGATCCTGGCCTGGGCGGCGCCGTTGCACGTTTCCCGCCTCCGTGCGGCGACAACAATTCTGGCTACTCTTGCCCCGGTTCCCACATACCCAACAGAATAAGACGGGTGCGTTGGGGCATTTTCTGGCGAAGTGCCCCTCCTGGGCGCACCTACGACATGCTCGTGGCGGATCGTACCCGGTTCCGGCCTCTTGGCTCATCATTTGGTGGGCGACTTCCGCAGGGGCCGTCGCTGGCGGGGCGGAGACTTGCCTATCCACACCAGTCCCTCCGGATCCGATGGGAGTAGACGGGAATGGGCTGAGGTGTCCCTCCTGGGGCTGTACCGTCCTCGCCTACTCTGCGCCACTTGAATTCGTGACCATCTGACTCCCTGACTTGCTTCCCGAGTATTCCGTTGTCTGTTTCATCACTGTCTCGTACTCCACGGCCAGTTGAGTCAGCAGGGACAAGGAGGAGAAATCTTTCCGTCGTACGTAAAACCTGTATTCGGGGCGGCATTCTCATATATTCGGTGCAACTCCTGCGCCGGCTCATATCTGGCATGGTGCATCAAAGCCCGCAGCTCTATTAGGTATTCTTTAAATTCCTCCCCCACGCGCTGCCGGCGGGACCGGATTTCGTCCTCCAATCTCTCAAAATAGCGCGGTGGCAGAAAGAATTCTAAAAAGCCCTTCCTAAACACGGACCATGTTACATTCCTTAGTCCGCTAATCAAGAACTAATGAGCGGCCCGGTCGCAGAATACCTCGCTCTTGGCCCGAGGCAATCGATCGAGGGCTATACCGTACGTGATGGCGCGCTCCTCTAAGTCCTCTAAGAACCCAAGGGAATCGGACCGGCCATCGTACCTCATGCCCCACTTTCGGACTTGTTCCGGAACGTTTGCGAGAGGCTTGGCCTCCGACTGATAATATGGACGGGGAATATAAGGGCCACTATTCGTTTCGTAAGGGGCTCGCCCTAGTTCCGTGCTAATCGCTGTCGTTCGGCCGGCTCCGTTTCTCCTAACCTCATGAGCCTCCCCTACACCCGTGACGGCTAAGCTAGGGGTCGGAATCGGCAGACGCTCGTACAGTTGCGAGCTCCTCAGGTCTGGTTCCGCTTTCTGACGCGGCCGTCCGATAACGTCGGGCGAAACGCCCCAGGATGGCGGCTCTAACGTTTTGGCAGACTGAGATTCCAACTCGGCAAGCCGGGCCCAAATTTCGGGTGTATGGCCGCCATCCTGTACGATAGCCGCTTACGCAACTCCTCCACGCGCCCTTCCTTATTCAGCCCGAACTCATGGGCGATCGCTAATAGTTCCTCCTTGCGCCGCTGATGGATCCAGCGAACGCCTTTCCCCCTGATTTTGGCACCCACCTGACTCCATTTTAAGTTTTTATCACTCACTCTAGGTGCCCGCATCGACTTCTCTTTTGTCAGTCTCACCAGGGCCAGCAAGTTACTATACATTTGTTAATTTGCAAGGATGGAGGGTTTAGAGACACTTTCTGGTGTTCGAAGAGAACGAACGTACTCGCGAAATAAATTTTAAAATTAAAATTTGAGTGCACGCCCAAACGGCCAAATGCTTTTGGCTTTTGCAATCCCGCACAAAGATTGCAACGCATCCAGTATTGAGACCCAATAACAAACAGAAAAAAAAACACAAAAACGGCAAAAATTAAAGCAAATCTACTTGCTGATTAAGCCTTTTGTTTAAAGTGACTCGAAATAATATCAAACCGAAAAATAAGGTGGTCAAGAAGTTGAGCGCTGCCGTGCTGACATGCACCTAGCCAGTGGCAATGCCAATAGAGCCACCATTCCAGTGAGTGCTGAGAACAGCAACGCACCCACAATGAGTAACAAGGGGTCAATGCTTAACAGGCGCTTAACAACAGATGCCAATAAATTCTCCACGCTGATGTCTGCAAGAAGTAGTTCAGTTTCACCTTCCTACCCTTTAATGGACTCCAATGACCCTGGCAGCAGCCCGCATGCTGGTGCTAGTGTGAAAAGAGACCCCATTGACGCCCTAGTGCGTATAATAGATATCTTCAAACCCAATTCACCCGCCGCAGCCGCGGCTCGACTGATTCAATCACAGCTGAAAAAACCGAGAAGCGCAAGGTCTTACACAGCAGATCCCCACCTACCACACGCCGAAAACAGAACAAGACTGACACCAGTCCAGTTCGCATACATGCTTCCAATAGATATACTCTCTTGACACCACCCGATAACGACGAAGACATGGAGAAGAAGCGAGGATGTGGTGCAATGTCATAGATGTCAGGAGTACGGGCTTACGGCTACATACTGTAGAACACAACACAACATGAAAAATCTCCCACCAATTCAAGCGAACCGAAGCCGCAGCAATAAAGTTCATGGGCTCACACCTTCCCCCGTACAGCACCTAATGAACAAATAGAAGGGCTTTCGTACGCCGCTGCCACCAGAAGAGGGCTAGCTGTATTCAGCAAAGAGAACAACGCCCCCCTCTCTAGCCAGCGAGAAGGACTAGCGCATGCTAGGTTACATAAACTGCTAAGAACAGCAACAAGAGAGGCTGACTACGCAACAACAGCAACAACAGACATCTGGAAACGGGGAAGGACTTTCGTGTGCCATCAAGGACTGCTATCGAGAGGATGACAGCTACTCCTTACCCTTTTGACCGCGTTGCTATCCAAATGAACACACCACTGAAGGTGCTAATCTGGAATGCCAATGGCATTTCACGTAGTATTAGAGCTGGAGGCCCTAGTACAAAAACACGCAATCGGAATAGTTCGGCTGTCAGAAATGAGATCCAGCGGTCCTACTTTCCCCAGAATATTTGGTTTCGTGGCGTACCCTGTACACTGGACTCAAAATCGCTGCGCTGTCCTCGTCCGGAGTAACTTGGTTTACTTTCCGCAATTAAGCATTGCTAATCGTGTTTACCAATATTCGACTGTGAAAGTCTCCACTGATGCTGGTAACGTGGACTTTGGAGCAGTCTATTGTAGGCCAAATGAGCAGACGTCGACTAATGACTTCAACGTCAAACTCAATTTGGCTGGAAGCAGATATCTGGTGGGAGGCGACTGGAATGCACATCACTGGATGTGGGGAGCAAATAGCAGCAATGCGCACTCCGTCTTGCATAGATTTCGCCATCTACCAGGGGATCCCTGACAAGCTCCTCTCAATCGCTGACGATTGGGACCTCCCGAGCGACCACCTGGCCCTGATAGTTACCCTGAAGAGCAGGGCCAGGGTGGTCAGCGCAATACCGAGACTAATCAACGCACGCACTGATCTCGGTGTCTTCCAGAGATAGATGGGTGAAAGTATCCACCTCATCACCGAAATCTGCACTGGATTGGATGAAGAGGACGTCATTGAGCTGCTCAACGCAAAGATTCGCGCAGCAGCAGCCGAAGCCACACCCCCACCAGTTACCTGGCGGCTGGATACTGCTGGCAACGGACTGCCCGCAGACATAGCCAGCCTGCTCAGGTCTAAGAGGCAGTGCAGACGCAGGTTTCAGACGACACATCATCCTTGCGAAAAGGCGGAGTGGCGAAGACCGGAGCGGCAACTCAAGGAGGCCCTTTGCAGACTCAAAGACGCATCCTTCTCCAGAAGGTTGGAGAGCATGGACTATACCCATGACTCAGGATACTCGCTCTGGCGAGCAACTAAAAACCTGAAGCGCCAACACTGGAGAGCCGTTCCCCTTCTTCGCCACAATGGAAAATACTGTCTTACAGACGAAAAGCAAGCCGATACCTTCGCCAGCCACCTGGAGGAACGGCTTACACCTTTTTATTTGGCCTCACCAGAAGAGCTCGATGAGACTACCCGTGCGTTGGAGACTCCGCTTCAGATGTCACCACCTATCGGCTCTATCCGCGTGGTGGAGGAGATCAACGTCGTCAACGTCCTTCCCAGGGCTAAAGCACTGGGCCATGATGGAATATGCTATACCACCCTGAAGGCCCTGCCAATGCGCGCCCTTCTTTTTATAACGTTGATCTCCAACGCCATATATATAAGATCCATAAGTCGGGCAAGCCGGAATATGACCCTGAGTCATATCGGCCAATCAGTCTCCTGCCTTCCTTGTCGAAGGTCTGGGAAAAACTGATTGTCGCCCGACTTGCAAGGCTTATGGCCATCCTTCCTGATCACCAATTTGGATTCAGGAGAGGGCATGGCGCTGTTGAGCAGGTTCACAGAGTGATTAACCACATTCTTAAGGCTTACGACGACAAAGACTACTGCTATGGATTGTTTGTAGTCGTTAAGCAGGCCACCGACCGAGTCTGGATTGATGGATTGCTCCAGAAAATCAAGATAAGTCTCCCCGCCCCCTCCTTTCTTCTTCTGCGCTCTTATCTAACTGAGCGAAAGTTCGAAGTCAAAACTAGAGCAGCAATCTCTCCTGTTCGCAAAATGAAAGCGGGTGCAATATTTTACTCCGCCCACTGTGAGTACGAAGCCACTGACGGGGCCCAGGAATACGTCCACTTGCTTGAGAGCTGGACACGCAGATGGAACATCAAGCTCAATGCCTCGAAGTGCAAGGCGGTCAACTACACACTGAGGCGTGGCAAGGCTTCAGCAGTCTGGATAGACGGTAGCCCCCTTCACCCTGGCAGAAGCGCCAAGTATCTTGGAATTGAACTGGATAAGAGGCATAGCTTTCGGGCGCACATCGACGGCCTTCTTAAGCAGTGCCGCTATTAGGCCAAGGCCAACAGGCTGCTAAGCCTAAGCCCTTTGCCACTTCGCTGCAAACGGGAAGTTTACAACGTCGTGGTGGCGCCAACTAGGAGATACGGTATCCAGGTTTGGGGCATTGCATCTCGGACAAATCGAAGACAGATTCAGACACCCCAATACTTGGCCTTGCGCCGAATGACCGGTGATGACTGGTACGTCAGAAAATCCACCTTGCATAGAGACCTCAAAATGGCGACCAGCCTCATTCAAAAAAGCCGCCATTGACATTTGTCCTCGATAAAGCCTGAGGACCCACCCAGGCTTGGCGAAATATCACCTAAGCCAACTGTGTTGCAATAAAAATGTATTATATTTTTGATTCAATACAGTAAATAATTATTAAAGATAAAAACGAGAAGGGCTATCTTCGGCACGCCGAAGATTTAATACACTTGCAGACCCAACCTTTTCATAATGCTCATAGTGTTTTGCCCGTATCTAAGAAGCACAGGGAAAATAGTTAATGCCGAGTATGGTTAAAATGTCTTGAAAAACAAAAAAGTTTTCCATACAACAACTTAGTTTCGACCGATTTATCTTATATCAGCTATATGGCATGGTGGTCCGATGTTAATAGGATTTTGCATATATATGAGGAGCATAGTAAACAAATAAATGCCGAGTTTGGTGAAGACATCGTGAGAAACAACAAATTTTTCCATACAACAACTTAATTTTCGACCGATCGTTCCTAAAGCAGCTATATGATATAGTGGTCCGATCTTAATAGGATTTAGCATATATTTGAGAAGCATAGTAAAATAAATAAATGCCGATTTTGGTCAAGATATCGTAAAAAACAAACAAATTTTCCATACAACTTAATTTTCGACCGATCGTTTCTATGGCAGCTATATGATATAGTGGTCCGATCTTAATAGGATTTTGCATATATATGGGGAGCGTAGTAAAACTAATAAATACCAAGTTTGAACAAAAAATCTTTATAAACAAAAGTGTTTTGTATACAAGAACCTACTTTTCGACCGATCGTTCCTATGGCAGCTATATGATATAGTGGTCCGATCCAGCTGGTTTTGACATATGAACTGCGTGCAACAGAAAGAGGGACACCTGCAAGGTTTCATAAACATAGCTTTAAAACTGAGAGACTAGTTCGCATAGAAACAGACAGTCGGACAGACGAGCATGGCTATATCGACTCGGCTTTTGATACTGATCAAGAATATATATACTTTATGGGCTCTGCAAGGGTATAATTAAAAAAGAAGGAGGGGGAGGAAGTGCTTCAAACAAATAATACCTCATACTACTTTCGCAGGGTAGGACCCCCCATGAAATACACGCACAAAAAGCCGAGATTGTACACATTACAAACGTTTTTTATTCATTCATTTCACGTTCGATAGCTATTATGCACTACCCTATTCTACTTCCCTATGCAAAGGCACTTCCTGGAGCCTTAGCGCTTCACTGCACACTCGAGGCTATGTCCCTTGCTTCGCCTTCTTCAACACGCGTCTACTCACTCTGATACTCGCTCCAAAAGTGCTGACACGCTCGCAGGCGAGCCGTGCGCTTACATCGGTCGCTCAACTTCGCCGCGAGCTTTCACAACTTCACCTCGGAGCTATCACTCACAAAATTTGTTAAGCAAGAGTAACAGAAGATTAGCTGTAAATAAAAGAATTTTAGCACAAAAAAAAAATATGTGTGTATATATAAACTAACAAAAATAATAAAACTATAGTGCTAACGGCTCCTTGCCGTGACTTAAGCTCGCTTAGGCTATAAATTGACCGGCTCCTTGCCGTGGATCAGGACTGTGGGGTGGCTGATCCAAGTAGCCACCTTACACCACCCCCTTACTTCGAGAAGGTGACGGTAACGTCGCCTCTTGCGTTCAACGTGACGCTGTAGACCTGGCTTCCTTCAGACACGTGGAACAGGGTTCTTCGACATCGGCCCCGGCGGATGGGACTGTTTTTGAACTAAGGCCAGCCGACTTGTCGAGTACCGACTCCAAGCTGGTGTCCCACGCGTCGATCCCATCGAATAGGTCCACAATGTCCTCCCACAACTCGCTATCTGTGAGGGGCGCGGTGGCACCTGTGGAGGTAGCCTCGATCGTTCACTCGGCTTGGGTGGCAGAGACGGCGCCACCGTGTTCTCGCGCAAATTGTGGCTGTTCATCCTATAGAGGAGCGTAATGTTCAGTACTGAATTACTACTAACGATGTTCAGTAATGGTGAGGTATGCCCGGGATTTTGTTTAGGACCTTGAGTAGGTTCATGTATTAAGTACCTTTGATGACGGCTAGACGTTTAAAAGCAATGAGTTCTATGGATTGCTTGTTATCTCTGGACCGTCGTCAGTGCTGTCTCGAGCTGGACTTTCATTGATGAAGTCTCTAGTATGTGAGCCATTTGCGCAGGTGTCGGTGGTAGCCAGTTTGGCACAGCTCGTTACTAGGACGTGGCAAGGACGTCGTTGTCGCAATCAGCTACGGTGTCATTTTGCAGTTGTAGTACAGTCTGTTCATGTTACAAGGGTAAGATGCTGACCTTTCTACATATGATATTAAGCCCGATATATTCTATTAATATATGGAAAATATTTTCGGACTGGATGACCACCTTTGGGATGTTAAGATAATACACACTTCAAATCGTCTGCTTAAAAACGTAGGGTTTAAATGTTAGATCTATGTAGATTTGTTAGAATTAACTTTTGAATTTCGGTTATTAGCATTATTTTTCCGGCTTACAATGCCTAAGTGTGTGTACAAACTAGTTGTTTTATCCTTGCTTTACCTATCCGATTAACACAGATATTTACATTTGCCACCGCGGTGTTTGACAACTTCGTAAATTTAATCTCGCTGTTCCCATACCAAAACATTTCCATTTACTACGGGGATCCGAGCATTTACTATCGCAAGTAAGGATAAAATCGTAGCAACAAGCCTGCACGAAGAAATTAAATTATATCTACAGTTCCCCTTAATTTTATTACTAATCTATTTACATTTTCTTTTGTTATGGTGAAACATCCTTAATGAGATCAGACGTTCCTAGGTTCGCTTCAACAGTTTCATCAGTGCACAAAAGGGTTAGTTTGTTTCCTAATCTTCTGTTGGTCTTGGCGAAAACCTTTTCTCCTACATCAAATACTCTGTTCTGCCTGTTCGGGTCGTTTCTTAATAACTGTGTCTGTTCAGTCTCCTCGATCTTACATCTGATCGTTACCCTGAATTCATCGGTAGATGCGTGTATTATATCGATCAGTTTCTTGCCCGTCATGCAATGCAGTAATCGGTTATACTCTTAGGTAGTGTGTAACAGTAGTTCGACGGTGTCGTCGATCTTCTTCGCAAGCTTAAGGGATCTCGTGATTTCCAGTAAGGTGCTATGAAAACGTAAAACATAAGTCGGACGATAGTGGGTTTTACGTCTGCTATCGTTCGTGACACTATTGGTTTCACCATTGCAGCTTTTACTAATTTGTGGATACACATCAGGAATCGTTTGTTATCGGTTGAAAAAAGATTTATAGCATTTTCTCAGGGATTGGGGTCTCTCAAAGAGCTTGCTTCTTTGTATAGTGTAAATTTGGCGGTTGGCCACAAAGTCTGGTTAATGTTTTCTTGTGCGGCTCTGTGCGAGAGATTATGTTCTGCTATGACTAAGTCAGGCTAAGTCAGATACTATCACAGAGCGTTCACATTCTGACGAGAAAGAGCATCCGCGACATGGTTTTCTTTACCCGGCTTGTAGTAGACTTTACCTTTATGTTCATTCATTTCTTAATAATCTTTGCGTCCCCATCTGATACAGCAAGATCAAAGGTTGGTCATCTGTGTAAATGTTTTCGTCACGTGTACCGTATAAGTACTGCTAAAGCTTCCCTAGCTCCCACACTATGCCCAATAATTCTCTTTCGTTGGTGGCATAGTGTGTTTTACTTTCTTTCAATGTTCTTGAAATCAAGGAGATTGGCCTGCCCTCTAGTAACGATAATTCATCAATACCGTACGTAGAAGCATCTGTCGTTAGATCGAAAGAATCCCTGAAATCTGGGTATCTCAAATGCATCTCGTTGTGCGACACCAAAATCGATGGGAGTCTTTCATGACATGTGTTTGCTGATGGTGCCATTTTCACCATTAAGCAGGTTTGTCAATGGCCTTGCGAATACCGGAAGTCTTTAACAAAACATATCTAGTAACTCGCTTAACCCAAGAACGATTTTAGCCTGAACAGATTTTTCGGTATCGGGTATTCTTGCATGGCTTTTACCATGTCAAGGTCGGTCTTCAACCTGCCCATGGTTACTATAAAATTAAGGTATTCTACGCTTTGTTTAAAAATATGCGTCTTTTATCTGGAAACTTTCATGTTAGCCTCTATGTATATGTCTCTCAGTCTCAGAGAAAATTTAACGTCATTCACGTAAACATAGCACGTTTTGCCAATCTACTCACGCAGCACATCGTCAATCGCTCATTGGAAGATGCTTCCAGCATTCTTCAATGCGGACGGTAGTCGACAGGATTTTTTCATATTTTTTTCGCCTCTTATAAAGAAAGAAGTTTTTTCGTGGTCTGGCTCGGCCAAAAAATTTTATGATAACCAGACTTAACATGCCGTATCGTGAAGTATTTGGCTTTACCCAGATTGGCCAATATCATAGGAATGGTGGGAATGGGGTATTTATCGGCAATAGTTCTTATCAACAACCCAAGTTGGGATATTGTACGGAGATCTTGAGGGTCTAATGATGCCGTTTTGTACTAATTCTTTCTTTTTTTTTACGGAATCAGCTACTCCCATGGGGTGAGGGTTCATTTTCGAGTAGATCGGGTTTGGATTGTGGCCACAACTGACGTACATATTAAAGATCGAAAATGCCTTTGCTCAATCTTGGAACTCTCTCGCGTGACATATGCCTCGGCTACCGTCACTGTGGCCGCGTTATTGTTGTCTTGGTCATCAGAGGCCTGCTATACAGTGTTGTGCAACCGCCTCTGGCCTGTCATATGTTCAGACGTAATTTGAACTTTATGGCCCTCTACATTTTCAACCGGCATGTTAGCGGCTTGACCTTTTCCAAATTACATGCACTGCCTAATCCATGGGTTCTGACGTCTGACCTTATGATAGTACCAGCTTGAAAACGTGTGCTGGGGCAGCTCCACCGAGTGATCCAACCGGGGCACCCGACACCAACCAATGGGGCGGGAGCGTCAAAGCGGCAACGGCGACAGCAGCGGCAGCGGCGACAAAACTACAGCGACAAGACGCAAGCAGCAGCAGCAGTTCGAGGCTAATTAATATTAAATCAAATAATTGTCAAATTAGTTCTTAAGCAGCACTCAAGGAAACGGTTGTGTTTTTTTATGAAAAACAATTAACAATTGTTTTAATTGGCGTCCGAGCAGGGACCGCTTAAAGCTATTGAAGGATAACGTGTCGCGAAATTAAAGTGTCACTAAAAGAGCCACAGCGCGAGTGCGAATCGTTAAGACAATTTTTGCCGGGTTCATCCTCTAACGTTTCCCGATCGCTATCGCCGAACACCCTGTATTACCAGTTCGCAGGGTACCGCACCAGTGTCTCGTAGAATCCCAAATCACCCGCCGTCGCCACACCGCTTTGCACCGCGAGACAAAAAGAACAAAATCCAAAGGACCAGCGTGGAAGATTCGCCTAATGTTACATATCGTAAGGGGCCTAGTGTTTTAATGACAAAAAAAATTTAAACAAAAAATCAAACAAAAATTAATTTCAAAAGAATAAACTTCTTAACAATTTTTATTCTTAACTTTGGCACATTTTAAGATCAATATATTTTATTGTTACATTTAGATTAAGTTATCATCTAATTGCAAATCCATTTATAATTTGTATATATCAATTAAGTACACAACCCTCAAGCATCTATTGCATAAGTGTCTGCTTAATAATCGTGCATTAATAAGAGAAAAGACGAAGTGCAAAAACAAGTGTACAAATAAATAAAATAACACAATAAGTGGCCTACAACAAAAACGTTAAACGATAAACAAATAAAGCACTGCACTCGCAGTATTAAACACTTCAATTCTGAGACTCCCAAGGGACCCTCAAGAATAGAAGGCGAAAACCAGCCACTGGATCTAAAAAAAAAAAAAAATTCAACAATAGTAGAAAATAATAAATCGCAAATTAATCTGGCATAGAGTAAATAAAACTCTGTATACAACAAAACACAGTAAACACAGCTTTCGCATTTCGTAGTTAATTTTGCAAGAGCGCTCGTCTCAGGTTGTCCGATTAATTAAAAATTTAAGAAAAAGATCTTTCTGACGCGCTATCTAACATGCAACTTGCTCCAGCTGTCCACCAAATGGACATTTCACCAACAGTAACCCGTGCGCTAGTCCGGGACTAAAGCAAGTGAATTTGTGCTTACCTCACCTTCAGGAAGGTGAAATAATACGCCACGCCATTATTGCAGAAAGTGGCGAGTATTTAACTGAAATCCCGCTCACGAGTCCGACTCAGGGCGAAAATGTAGAAAAAGTGCCCCATATAACGCGTTTAATAAGGAAATTCTCGGAAGATAAAACAACATTTGGGTCATGGAAGAAAAACGTCGAAAGAATAATGAACATTTATAAGGACCAAGAGCAGGCCTACAAATATTATTTAATTACTCAAGCCATACGCAAGAAAGTAATAGAAGAAGTGGATACTGTGCTTGATTCGTACAAGACCCCAATGAATTGGAAAGCCATCTTCAAGTGTCTTATAGAACATTACGCCGATAAGCGAGATTTAAAAACTCTCGACTATCAGAAATTCCTACTGACACAGGGTCGTCTGTCCGTTACTGAATTTTACCAAACGGTATACCACCAGTTGTCTTTGATCCTTAATCAGATAAGGCTACAAGATTACACAACAGAAATCGTAAGGGCTTTGACGAATAGGTACCGAGACAAAGCCTTGGACACGTTCATGCGAGGTCTAAATGGTGATATATTTTGACTCCTGGCTATCAAGGAGCCAAGAGATCTGAACGACGCCTTGCATCTGTGCCGCTTAGTAGACAACCAAGAACAAAAAGATTCTTTTATACCCAAAATTAGACAACAACCGCCACCTTTACCACCTAGACATTTTTCAGTTCACCCTCATCCTAGATACCAACTACCAAAAATTATACAAAGTAATAGTTCTGGACAGGGGAGAGACTTCGATCCGAAACTGTACTATACCCTACGACCAATCGCGAATTATCAGAGTACACAACCAACAATAGCGCCTCCGCGCTCACTCGCTCCCTAGCCGGAGCCCAAGCCCGTACCAATGGAGTTAGATGGCTCCATGCGATCCGGAAACATAAATTATATGAACAGGCCCCACCCAGGAAATCGAAATTTTTCGCAAACTCAGTTGGTGAACATACAAAAATAAAATATCATACCTACATTATTTTGTTTTCTCAAGAAATAAGGATATTAGGGAATGATACCCTAAAACAGCTTAACGCTGTTCTTGACGTTAACAATTATTTATTAATAAAAAATGGTAACTATAGAATTAAAATGAAACAACTAGCAACACAAGCGGTCTATAACATTAATGTAAGGACTGAACACATGTCAAGAGAAGTAGAGAAACAATTACAACAGTTGTTGCGCGACGCCGTTATAAGACCTTCACGGTCGCCGTACAATGCATCTGTATGGGTGGTTCGTCGACGTGGAAGCGCTACTAATGTCGCTGATGAATATCTTCCTGCACGCAAGGCAATGCGCCGAGCCTGCGTTCAGTCTGGGTATTGGAATGTGTGCTATGGTTAGCGGCCTCATCACCCTTAATCAATATGGTTGAAAGCATGAACACGGCCCAACGTCGCCTACACCTGGTAGTCGGATACTTTGTTGCATCCACATCATGAAGCATCAACAATAAAGAAATCATTTTTATAAAGTTTTAGTAGTAATAATTGTAGTTATTAATATTCACGTACTTTTTGTGAACTACATGTTGTATTATGTAAAATATAATCTCTGACTGTCTGACAGACTTACTGACTGATTGGTGATCAATGCACAGCCTAAACCATAAGAGCTTCCTGATTACCTTATGTGCTTAACGCACTAGCTGAAGTTTCGCTTTCAAATTCATTTCCAATGATCTTTACGAAAAATTAATTGAGACGTGTTTCAAACATTTTGCAGAATCCGCCCATCATGATAATGATAATAAATGCGGAATAGAGGTTATAAGAGCGGTGTTTTAAGTTCTGCCCGATTGGTTTCAAACTTATTTTCAAAGTCGTACATTAAAATTAAATGAATCTGTGCTTAAGCGATTTTGGACAACACCCACAACTGTGTAAATATTGCAGAAAATTTTCAACTTTTTTGTTTATCATCGGTTTCAAATATGTTTGATAGAATTTATTTGACATGTTTTTCACAAAGTTCACCGCTTTTGATATGGTCAGAAAACGATGATTTCAACATTCGTTTTTTTATTGCATGCACTTTAATGCTATTTGTAGATAGAAGTGTAGCAATCTTTATTTATTTTTAGCCCCACAGGCAATGCCGAGCAATATCCGCTAGTAATAAAAAATTTAAAAATACTGAATACTGATATTCATTCCTAATATTCAAACTGAAGTCTCATCTCCCAGCGTCATACTCCAACATTTTTGACTCTTTCCTAGCTGGATGTACGTTTTGCATACCCGTCAGGAGCGAAGAGCACCAAAAACTATAAACGGCTGGGTGTAACAACACCAATGAGGATCCTGCGCGACTACTGCTAGCTACGTACGCTGACGACTGGCATCACATTAATCCCTGGAGGTTGCAACAGATGCAGTGCAAGACTGAATGCTCCAGAACTTTGGCTTACCCTATTACCGAGAGGCGCCTTACAAGAGATAAATAATATATTTGATTTTTTTCCCATAATCTTTCGCTCGATAAAGTTCACAAATCACTGACCAATTTTAGCAAAAACCAACAAATGTAAAACAAAAAGAGGCTGTTTGCAATCAATTAAGTATTATTAAAAGTGTGATATTCTTTTTGCGTTATTTATATGAAGTTATAAATTGTTTTGGATTGTGTGACTTTCCTTTTATTGAAAGCTTAATTGGCATCAATACGGACTTGACCTACATCGAACTCCGGAAATAGCATTGCAATCTCTCGCCGCGCAGAGACTGCGCTATCTGATCCATGGCAGGCATTGCGAGTGTCTGAGAGTCCATAAAGAGCGCGTATGCACTCCGGCTCGTTATATACTGCATTAAACACCTTGGTTGGACCCATTAGTCGACGCCATTTTTGTATGCATAACTCAGATTGCAGTATTATTGCGTAGCAGGGGCCGCTATAACTTTTTTTTTTAGAAAGATTCAAATATTATAGGTACCTTTTACAGACCTCTGCATAAAGGTAGTAAGGCGATGATAAAAAAATTTGTCCTTGTGGTCCGCGTAAAAGCACTCTGAAAGTTCTTTTGTTATACGTAGCTCCTTAGCTGCTAAGATATTAAAATTATTGCCAATTAAGTCCTTTAACTGCTGCATCGCGTATGTGTTACGAACCACGTGCGGTTTTAATAGGGCCAAAGTAATTTCCATTGTAAATTTTTTAAGCGGTTTTATCTGTAAAGTGCATAAGGCATAAGGCACTAATCGGCTTATTTCGATAATCGCAACAAAAGAAAATTACCTTTGCTAAGTCCAAACAAGACTAAATATTTTTTTATATTCATAGTTGTACTTAGGAATGCTCGATATACATAAATTTTTGATACAACATGAATATGTGCGTCAAAATAGCGGCTTGGTGCGGCGGTGACTTAGCGTCGATTTTTGGCACTTGGTATCGGAAAAGGAATCGGTCACTTTTAAATGCATTTATTTATGTTTTTAAGCACAAAACCAAATGAATTTAAATGCAGAATTACAAAAAATTGAATTATTTATTGTCTACAATAATTTTTTTGTAATTTTAGCTTATAGTATGGGTAAACCAAGGGGTTGATAAATTAGGTTTCCACCATTCCTTAAATATCTTAATTCAGGGATAATGGCTTTGGCGATTAAAGCCTATAATTTCACCTAGACAACTGTGAAAATTTATGAAAATCGTCGGTACCGTTTTTTTTTAATATTTGGAAAAGAGTGCAGCAGCCCCCTTGCCAACTCATTATAAAATGACCGGGAAAAATCAACCTTGCTCTTGAGCCCTAATTTCTTAACTCAGGGACAATGGCCTTAAGTGCACGCTATAACATTTTGAAGATACATATTTAAAGAAGCTTTTGGCACTTATTTAAAGCAAATGGACGGTACAGATTTTGAGAAAATAATTTAATCGTAAACAAACCTCATATAGTTCATTCATCAAGCCTATCGAACTGCTAGTGCCAACGCGAACTGACCCACTGCTTGAATACAGTGCTGAACAATTCTATAAAGAATTGGGCGGGAACAAGTCAATTCGAATTGTATAATTTCATAAAAAAACGGAAAGGACTCATAAATAATTAAATTAATAAATTAAAGCAAATTATATGAGAAGTGTTCAGTCATATTTAATAGTGCAGTTAATGGAAAAATTGCATTTTTTTTATTTTGCTCAATACATCCTATGTTATTGCAAAAAAAAAGCTGGCAATATTATATTTCATACTGTAAACTGGCGTCAATATATCAACCTATATTTATAAATTTCTCCGGTAATGGCCTCAAATGAACGGTAGTTGTGAATATAGAGCACGATTTATCAATCATTTTGCCCTTTATTTCATTAAAATCGTCGGTACAAATTTTAGGAAATTTTAATTTTTCTATTTCTCTCATAACATCCTATGTTAATACAGAAAAACAAGCTGGCAATATTATATTTCATACGGTAAAATGTCGTCTGTATATCAACTTATATTTATAAATTTCTCCCATAATGGCCACAAATGCACGGTAGTTGTGCATATAGAGCCCACTTTATTAATCATTTTGCCTTTTATTTCAATGAAATCGTCGGTACAGTTATTGAGAAAATTTTGTATTTTTCTCATTATACCCAATGTTAACGCAAAAATTATAGCTGGCAATATTATATTACATACTGTGAAATGATGGCAATATTTCAACATATTTCAATTGGTAGCAATACATGAAATTGCAATTCCAAAATGAGTTTCGAAAGTGTGTGCTTTTTAATGGCCGATTCTAAAAAAGTCTATAATTTGCATCTATATTTATTATAAAATGCCGGTATGTTAGGGGCTGTCAACTTATGTAGAAAGCTACCCTATGGGAACATAAAGATGCCGCCTTGTAAAAATATGTAAAAGTACACATGACGATTAATATTTTGTAAACATGTTGTTTATATAAAATAAACATTATATAATTGTTAAAACATTCTACAAATTTGGTCATTATCTGTGTATATATAAATGTAGATGCAAATTAGAGATTTTTATTGTGAGCCTAATTGTATGTATAAAAAGAGTGACCGACTAACCCAAAATCATAAAAAAAAGGGCGCACGTCAGACACGTGCCAATAAAGAGATTTTTTTTTGCGCCCATAATCTGCCCATTTATACACATTTGTGTCTGTGTGTGTGTGTGTAGAGCTCGAAATTCAGAAATCCCCAAATGTTGTCAAATTTGCATCGGACAGGCAGGCAGGTACCAACAGGCACACATGCGCATAAATGCTTCTATTCATATACAAAATATGCAAGTATGCGTGAATAGCAAGTCCAAAAACTTTTAAAAAACTTTTAAATGCCAACGCTTAAGTACCCTTTCCAACAATAACGCGCTAAAATGCAAGAATTTCGTATCGACCTGGCAAACCCTTTCATTATTTCATATTACTCGTCCATTCATAAGGGAAGGTATTTGAGAAAAATTGAATTTGTGGGCATTTTTCTTGTGGGGACACATACACACACAAACATTCAAAACGGTACCTAGACATAAAGAGAGCATTGAGAGCACTGAGAGTAAGTGCGAGCGAGATAAAAATAAACAGCGATGCCGTTCTATCGCACAAATCATATGGAAGAGAGTAAGCCAAAGCAGTTTCCTGTAGTGTAAGCGAATAAAAGACATCATATGTATATCTTACTCTTTTTTGTGGACCAGATGCACCGATTTTTTTTTGCCCACATGTCTAGTACGGCATCTCCCATCTATATGTTATTTGGTTAGTGATAATAGCCTCCACCAAATCAAAAATTCGATATTTATAATGATTCGTCAACAATAGTTAGCGCTCCCATTCGGACATCTCGATGCGCTTACGATAGTTCAACACTATCGGAAATTCATCGTCAAGTATTATCGTTGCTGCGCGACACTCGACAATCGTGTTGCCATTGCGTTATCCGCCAGAAATGGAATCCTGAGGAAACACTGAGTTGAATAGACACCACCCTCAAGTCACTTGGACATTCCTCATGTGCACAAAACGAAGAATTACCGTTGTGTCATTATAAGCACACAATATCTTTAATAACTTCTGTGTTTCATAAACAATTTGAATGCAATTTTCAACAGTAGATCTCATTTTAATACATATAATTCATACTCTCAAAAAGCCAATTTATTCATAATTCTTGCTTAAATTGGTGGGTAATTTAATTTGGTTTATTTATTTGATTGTGGCGGGGGGCGGTGCTTGCTAAAAAATGATAGATACTAGATATATGTATACGCTATTATGGGGTCGGAGATGCTTCCTTATGCTTGTTACGTACATTGCACTTTTACCCATTTTTAATGGGTTCAAGGTATAAAAAACGGTTCATTGCTTGCTTCTGTTTTTATATTTGTTCACAAAGTGAATAGAGTATACATATTTGCCTATTGCAAAGCTCAAAACAATGTTTCCAATCTACCCTTTTTAAAATCCAATCACGCTTTAATATTTGGTTTACAGTATTTAAATTACATAGCATTACACGTTATCGCTTATTTTCACGCAGACGTAAAGAAATATAAATGCAAAACGATTTTTCGTTTGGAATAAATGAAAACAAAAGGAGATATTAGATAATGGGCGTAACAATAA
Organism: Drosophila lacicola; assembly: GCA_035045355.1. NCBI lineage: Eukaryota > Metazoa > Arthropoda > Insecta > Diptera > Drosophilidae > Drosophila > Drosophila lacicola. The sequence goes on from JAWNPB010000245.1 coordinate 261,124, forward strand.
AGGCATAAAGCAATCTATTTTTACAGAACGTCTGCATTTGTTTAAGGTGGCGTATATCCCTCTGGGTTTACTACCACGGTTTCGTTTCCTTTCGGTATCAAATTAAATGCATGTTTGTCAATCATGTCATTCCCCCTTGGTGACCTCCATTAAAACTACGTTCCAAATGAACTTTACAAAGATATTTGAAAATATGGTTGATACCGCACAGATGAAACTTAATACTTCGCCCTCCATTTTCCACAGAAGAAAACTTCGCCCTCAAATTATTTGACCTGCATTTTCCACAAAGAAGCTTGGAAGCTAGATCGTGTACGACAGCCATTCAGAGTGCAACAGCGACCCCAAGACAAAATTTTAAATATTCGGACAATTTCAAAATTTCACAATATGATACACACGGCTGAAAACCCGCACCTGTAAAATCTGTGTAAGCCACATAGTAATCTCTAAGCTAACAATTCCACTATTTATTGCAGTTAAGATTGACGCGGGAAAGTTTTTTGTCAACGCCAATCAAATCGTCTGACGCACGAAAAATGCGGAAGCCCCCTAGTGAATTTATAAATTTAAATAAATTATTAAAAACTCTAAATTTCTGTTAATAATGTATAAACTAAGTATAGTTACCATCTAATTTGTATTTATAATTAATTGTTTTTATTATATAGCATTTAAGAACAATTAACATTTATTTTTACATTAAACAAAACATTGCAAATGCAAATAGTATTTCCTGAAATTTTTCATATACATATTTTAAATTCATAATAGCCTCCGCCAAATCGAAAATTCGATATTTATAATGTCTTGTCATCGATAGTTAGCAGCTCTCATTTCTAAGTGTTGACAATAAACACTACGCCCGACTCACTTGGACGTTCCTTATGTGGGGCGACTACACGAAGAATTACCATCCGAAATGTTGCACTCGTTTATCGAGCTATCGATGTTTTAATAAATAATCTGTGGAAAAAATGGCATGTACAGTATGTATAAAAAGATAAAATTATTGCTTACGATACTAATTAATCTATTTTGTGTTTCAGGGTAGCGCGACTGGGAATCACAGCATAAATGTGGAGACACAATGCACTGCTATCTCTGAGGAACACCGACGTATCTGGGTAGGAAATCTGGATGCACGCATCACCGAGTAAGTTGTGAACTGTGCAATTGTGCATTCGATTTTTTCCCTCTGAATTGTGCTAATATATATATTTTTTTGACAACTATCGGTTTCAACTTCTCAAACTAATGCAAAAATGCGGTGCCATTGAAAAGTTTGACATGTTATTTCATAAGGGCGGTCCAATGGTCGGCCAGTCGCGTGGATATGCATTTGTCACATTTACACAAAATGAGGGCGCCACCAACGCAATTATAAAACTGGACGGAACTAATGTGGGTAATCGTTGTATAGCTGTGCGTCTTGCTAAGAACATCAAATATGTAAGTGAAGTCTTAACGTTGCCTGATACCAGTCTGCTTGGCACAAGCAGCTTTGTTACATATATTTTAAAAATCACTTAGGATGATCTTCAAAGGCCCAAACCTCGCATAGAGATACCTGCACTGGGCAGAGTCAAGCGTGAAGAGAAGATAAGCAAAGCAGATGCCATTCGCGCCATTGAGGCCAAACTTAAAACTTTAGAGCGACAGACGGATAATAATTTGGAATTAAACACCATCGGACGTGATCAAAACGTGCCATTTATCCATCGCTATCAATTCAACAAGAGCCGTGAAGCTCTACAGCGTACTGGACCACACAGCAAATACAATAAAACTAAGTCATCCGCACCATATCAACGTCAGCTTCCCAAACGACGCTGAGTTAGACCTAATTAATATATCATAAACCACGTTTGATTTCATTAAACATTAGATTGGCTCGCTCTTAAGAAACAATATAAAGTTAATTCAGTTGGCTACAAACTTGAATTTTCTGCGCACGTCCTCAGGCAGGGGCACTGTGCCAGGGCAGGACACCTGACCAGGTATTTCACAGATGTAGTGGCATTCGCAACCGTATCAAAAGTTGGCCAGATTGTCTGCTCTCCGCCAAACGCGCTTCAGCGCCAAGTTGCTATTAATTCAACAAGAGACGTGAAGCCCTACCACATTATCAGGGTCAGCTTCTCAAACGACGCTTAGATAGACCTAATTAATAATTTAGAGCACCTTCAAAAACCACCTTTGATTTGATTAAACATTAAATTGGATCGATCTTAAGAAACGATATAAAATGACTTTATTTGGCTGCAAACATGAATTTGCCGCGCACAGCCTCAGGCAGGGGCACTGTGCCAGGGCAGGACACTTGACCAGGTATTTCACAGATGCAATGGCGTTCGCAACCGTATCCAAAGTTGGCCGGATTGTCTTTGCTCTCCGCCAAGCGCGCTTCAGCGACAAGTTGCTTACTAAAATTTTTAAAATTGTTCAACGCTAGATAACTTTTGAATGCAGTGTGGGCATATAAACAAATGCTTACCGTGTTTTTCCAACAACATTGATTAAGTGTTCAATGATTTCATCTCGATTCTTAGAATCAATGTCAATAATCATATCTCGCCCATCCTCAAAGAAGCAGCGCACAAAAGGCGAGGGCGCCATGTTTTTTAGAGTGACGACTTGTACATTCGGATTCCTGAATTGTATTTGTGGTATGTTCCAAAACACTAAGTCTCTGCGAGGAAATATATTTATTTAATTCGCATCATTATATAGAGATGTAATCGTACCTAGCGCCCGAATGATGGTTACCGTATGTGTTGTAATTGACGCTGAATATTCGCACGCTGTCTTTCAAAACTAGCTTACCCTCATTTAGATATTTTAACGCACGCCGTATGGGCTCTCGTCCTTTCATAAATGGCATCACTTAATAATTGATTCAGTTGAAGTTATAAGAAAAATTTATTACAATTGTCGCTTGTGTAATTCGGTCAGCCAGCTATCGATAGTCTCAAACAACTAATACATATCGATAGTTTAGAGTAGCCGCTACTCCAAAAAATATTCGATATTCTGTAAGTCATTCTACGTTTTAGTCACCCTACATAAGGAACGTCCAAATAAATCGGGGGTGTTTTTTTTTGCACTTTAACTTAAGTTTATTGTGTATATTATCAAATATAAGCAACTAAAAATTGCTGATAACGCGTGGCGGCGCAATTGACAAGTGTCGTGCAGCAACAATACTAGTGGACGATGAATTACCGATAGTTTTTAACTATCATCACTAACCAAATTAAATATAAACTGGTCAAACCGTATATTTGGTGGTGACAATCGTTTATTTTTGCGGCTGGTCCAAAGTCGCCTTCGTTTTTGTTCGGGTTCTCAGCTCACAGCAAGAGAGTAAGAATACATATGGCCTGTGTCGTGGAACGGCAACGCTGTCTTTTTACTCGCTCACTCTACAGGAAACTGCTTTGGCTTACTCTCTTCCATGTGATTTGTGCGATAGAACGGCATCGCTGTTTATTTTTATCTCGCTCGCACTTACTCTCAGTGCTCTCTATATGTCTAGGTACCGTTTAAATGTTTGTGTGTGTATGTGTCCGCATAAGCAAAAATGCCCACAAATTCAATTTTTCTCAAATACCTTCCCTTTTGAATGGACGAGTAATATGAAATAATGAAAGGGTTTTCCCCGTCGATGCGAAATTATTGCATTTTAGTTCGCTATTGTTGGAAAGGGTACCTAAGCTTTGGCATGTGTGCATTTAAAAGTTTTTGGACTAGCTATTCACGCATACTTGCGTATTTTGTATATGTATAGAAGCATTTATGCGCATGTGTGCCTGTTGGTCCCTGCCTGACTGTCCGATCCAAATTTGAAAATATTTTTTGATTTCTGAATTTCCAGCTCTGCACACACACACACAGACACAAATGTGTGTGAATGGGCGCAGATCATGGGCGCAAAAGAAAATATCATTAATGGCACGCGTTTGACTCGCGCCCTTCTTTTTATGATTGATACGGTTCAGAGAGCGCTCTATCGCCGTATCCGGTGAAATACGGGAAATGTTTCATCAGGTCATGCTGTTCGGAGCATCCTGTTCGCCAGCCCTAACAAATTATTTCAAGAATCGCAATGTCAAGCGGATTGCAGCGGAGCATCCGGAACGCCAGTATTGATGCTTACCCCACAGTTGTACTTTTGCGGGCTAAACTTCATGACCAAGTACATTGCAGCTTGGCCGCCTCGAAAACGAGAGTAGCACCCTTGAATCCCGTGTCTATACCATATGGAACTGATGGCCGTAGTCTTAGGTCTGAGACTGGCTAAATGTATCCAAAAGGAAATGTCGGTGCGCATACATAGGCTAATATTTTGTATATTCGAAAGTTCCAGCAATTCGTAGCGCTTCGTATCGGAGAGATTCTAGAAGAATCAGATGTGGCCAGCTGGCGTTGGGTCCCATTAGCTCAAAACGTGGCAGGCGATGGCACGAAATGGACTAAAACGTCCGAAATTCATGGATCAACGAGGTGGTTCAATGGCCCACCTCTTTTGTATCTGAAGGAATCGCAGTGGCCACACACGGATATAGGCCCTGCAATTATCATCTTGATCCATGCTAAAGAACAACCCAATCACAAGTCGTCCGGGAGATGTATTTTGCCGATTCTGTATCGCTTCAGCAATCTAGAAAAATTGAGAGCCGTACAGCTATGCGTACTGCATTTCCTATGGATTTTTACTAAGAAGATCAGATCGGACGGAGGACTGGATCGTCAGAAAACGCTATTCCTTAAACGTAGCAAAGAAATGGATGCGATTTTTATTCGGATATGCAAAGTAGAGGATTTTTATTAAGAGATTACCTGCTTAAAGGCGGGGCGCCACTTAACTAATCGCAAAAGCCTGCTGTTCAAGTGCTCCCCCTATATAGATGACTCGGGCATTCTACATATTAATAGATGGATAGACAATATAGGAGTTGAAGTCAGCATTAAACGCCCGAAAGCACTGCCAAGCCGACATGGACGACATTAACGTATCTGCTGGTTGAGTTTTGTCCCCGCAGGTATCATCACCTGCACAACGAAATCGTCGTAATCTAATTGAATTCTGTCGCACTCTGGGCTACGATAAGAGGTGCTGCGGGCAGCACTGGCTGACATAGAGAGCATGCTCAATTCCAATTCCGCTCACTTATGTTCCCTTGGAGACATCGGAGTGCAAAGCCCTGACTCCAAATCATTTCCTTATTGGTCATTCAAGCGGATTGCATAAGAGAGGTTCTTGGAAGCAAGACGGAGCTAGCTTGGCACGAGGCTTCCGAGTCACCAGTCAATGGACTGGCGTACCAAGTGGTTTTAACCGCCACTCGAACCAATAGCAGCCGACGACATTGTCATAATAGTGGACGACGATGGCCAGGTCTGAAGCGCCGTGGTGCGAACCGCCGATGGAACTATTTCTCGCCCCGCCGTCAAGCTAGATAAGCTTGACATTAAATTTTGTAATACACTGCACGGGCGTTCGTGACTTATAGGGTGGGGAATGTTCCGGGACGAAGTCCTACTAAGTCCTACTGGGTCTCGCATTTTTATGTAAGCAGCGCCCGCTTCATACACTGGAAGCGCACCGTTCGAATTAGTTTGTACAAACAATAGTCTTTTGTACTGACAAAAGTCATTTACGTTTTGTGCATGCAGCTTAGCAAAAGTGAAAGAGAACAGAAGCGCGTGCGGAGCACGAATGTAAGTCTCATACATTTGTAAAATATAAGTTGTTAAGTAACGGAAAGATAATTAAGATTTCAGCGTTTCGTATCGTATCGTGTCGGTTGTTACGTATCGTATCGTATCGTATCGTATCGTATCAAATCGTACCATACACCATCGAAATAGTTGTTTCTTTTGGATGCTAGAAATCTCTGCCAAATACGCGCGCTGGCACGAGTCTCGGTGCCAACACTCTCGTTGGGTGTCAATTAAGCATTTTAAGAGCTCGTAGCTACGGACTGGTTTGTTGTCCGAAATTCTACTAACTGTAAAGAACATATTTCCTTATATTGTAAACCACCCCTACTCCCTTGGATCGCTGACATTGTGCCTCGGGCATGATGTCGTATATCGGCTGGCAGCGTATGCAACTTTTGTAGTCGTTCAATGCCCGCAGAAGCCACTGACAATGCATCACAACATGCCATTTAAACGTGCTTGATTAGTGACCCGCTCTGATGTTGGACATTGAGTAATAAATAGACAGAGAGGGCTTTTGGATCAAAAGCTATTTTTCAAAATACTTGATGCCAGATACCGAGGTTGCAAACAGAACACCCGGATGTCTACAGCTACTTTGCCGTTGCCCAAAAATCAAAGACAAAGATATAACATTTTCTATTAGGACCAACAACAACCATAATCAAAACAAACGACTCGACAATGAAAAAATCACATCAAAAATTCAGTCCTTGCTATCCCTTTTGGACTTGGGGCTGCATCCTACGATCTAAGCTTCTGCACTCTTATAACTCATTTTTGTTGTTTCTAAGCACTGCTATGCCTATAATTCGCAAAGTCACAACTTGCAAGCAGCCCGGCAAATTTTAATAATTTTTCTCAGTACTTTTTGGTGTTTAAGGTGAATGGACGTGCTCGCGGAAGAAAATTAAATACCAAAACTCGAGTGCGCGCGGGCCAAAACGGCCAAAGCTTCTATTGCAATTCCGCACAAGGAGCGCAATGCACCAAAAATAACACAAAACCGACAAAAAAAATTAAAACAAAACTAATTGCTGACATAGCAATTTGTTTTAAGTGAATCGAAATAAGAGCAAACCAAAAAATAAGGTGGTCACAAATTGAGCAAGTCGTCTACGTTGCCGTGCTGACGTGCACCCAGCCATTGGCAATGCCAATAGAGCCACCATTCCAGTGAGTGCTGAGAACAGCAGCGCACCCACAATGAGTAACAGGGGGCTGCATCGAACTAACGAGATAGGCCAACTAAATGCTGACGCTGCTACGTCGTCGAATACCTCAATGATCGATAACGACGAAGACATGAAGACTGACTGGGGCCGAGCAGGTAAACTCAGCCCAAGAAGAGAACCACTGCGTTGGTTACCACTACGGTGGTAACCATCCTGCCACTGTAAGGGCTGCGAATAGTTCAACCGAATATAAAAAGCGTGCAGGAACCCCAAAACCTGCCAAAATGAAAAATCTCCCACTGATGCAAGCGAACCGAAGCCGCAGCAATAAAGTTCATGGGCCTACACCTGTTGACTTCCACCGTACAGTTCCCACTGAACAAGTAAAAGGGCTTTCATACGCCGCTACCACCAGAAGAGGACTAGCTGCATTCAGCAAAGAGAATAACGCACCCAGTTCTGGCCAGCGAGAAGGAACAGCGCAAGCTAAGCTACATAGATTGCTGAGGGAACAGCAACAGGAGAGGCAGCGCAACAACAGCAAAAGCAGACATCTGGAAACGGGGAAGGACTTTCCTCTGCCATCAAGGACATGAGCCGAGCTATCGAGAGGATGACATCAAATCCTTCCCCTTTTGACCGCGTTGCTATCCAAATAAGCACACCTCTGAAGGTGCTAATCTAGAATGACAATGGCATTTCAGATAAAGTACTAGAGCTGGAGGCCCAAGTATAAAAACACGCCATCAGAATAATTCGGTTGTCAGAAACTAGAACCAGTGGTCCTACTTTTCCTAGAATCTTTGGCTTCGAGGCGTACCCTGTACACTGGACTCAAAATCGATCGGCTAGTGGCGGCTGCGCTGTGCTCGTCCGGAGAAACTTGGTTCATTTTCCAATATACGACTATGAAAGTCTCCACTGATGCTGGTAGCGTGGACTTTGGAGCAGTCTATTGCAGGCCAAATTAGCAGACGTCGACTGATGACTTCAACGTCATTCTCAACTCGGCTGGAAGCAGATATCCGGTGGGAGGAGACTGCAATGCACATCACTGGCTGTGCGGCGCAAATAGCAGCAACGCGTGCGGCCTTCAACTAGCTAGCAGCCTAGCGCATCGTCAAGCGAACGTACTGGCCGCAGATTCTCCCACAAGATACCCGTACGTCAGCAGCACATACTGTAGAAAACAACACAAATGCGCTTAATGCGGGCACAATCACCGCACTGCTGATTGCACACGGCCCGATTTAGTTCCGGCAACATGCATCTGGAAACGGGCAAGGACTTTCCTCTGCCATCAAGAACATGAGCCGAGCTATCGAGAGGATGACAGCAAATAATAATTTTTTGGCTGGACAAAAGTATATTGACATTGTTTTTCATATTCATTTTCAATAATTCGCTTGCGGTACAAAACACGTGCTATCATTTTTATAGTGATTTGTCTTGGGAATATTAATAATAATTATTGCTTGATCGCATTTTATGTTAAATTATGGGCAAAACACGTGAAACTAGTGAACTTATTAGAAATTAAATGGTCACTCATTATAATGCAGGTCTTTCTGTTGAATACCTTATATTATTACTTATTACCTATTTTTATACAACGTACCTAGACAAGCAATTTATAACCAAATAAACAAAAACAAGTAAGAGGTTCTAGTCGGGAGCTGGCGACTAGGGGATACCCTGATTCCTCTTCTTTCAACACCAAATGCAGATCGCGCTTCGCGCTCGAATGCCGCTTGCCGCTGCCTCTAGTCAAGGGCCACACCAATAACTGAGCTTTAATGAAAAAAAAAAACCAATTTAAATAACAGCACAGAAAACAATACAATCGCAATTGCAATGCTGTTGATATAATTCAAAGCAGACGCGCAAGAATGTGTGAGTGTACATGTATACATAAATTCTTGGAATTTGCGCTAGCTGCTGCTAACAACACGTGCGCAGCTATCTAATACACATAACTTTTGTTTGTTTTTTTAACCGATCTTGATGAAATTTTATAGAGTAGCGCTATGGAATATTTGTGTATTCTCAAAAAGTCAATTGCATTATAATTGTAGCTTAAATTGGTGGACAATACAAGTTGGGTTGTTAACTCTATTCATACCTTTGTGGCGGTAGGGTCCGAACTCGCAACTGATTACGCTACTTTCCGCCGCCTCTACTCAATAGCCACACCAACAATTAAGTCTTAATGAGAAAAAAAAAATTCAAATAGCAGCACAGAAAACAATATAATTGCAACTACAATGCTGTTGATAGAATTCAGAGCAAACGCGCATGAATGTGTGTGCGTACATGTATATAGAAATTCTTGGAATTTGCGCTTGCTGCTGCTAACACGTGCGCACATAACTTTTGTGTTTCTTAACCGATCTTCATAAAATTTTCGACAGTATATCTTATTGTAGAATATAATATAGAATATTTGTGTATTCTCAGTTGTATTATCAATTGCATTAATTGTGGCTTAAATTAGTGGGCAATACAAGTTGGTTTATTAACTTGATTAATAGTTATGTGGTGGTAAAGGGGAGGTGGCGATAGCTTTCAAATTAAAGATACTTGATATATATATACTATTCTAGAAGCTCTAGCTCTTATTATTTACCAAATTGCGCTAAAAACAGGATTTCGAAATCGATTTTTATCGATTACTTGGAAACGGGGTAAGTTATCGATTATAGGAAACAAACTCAATCTGCGCATTGACTAGGAGGACCTTCAGCTAAACAGGCAGAAGGAAGCATCTCCGACCCCATAAAGTATATATATTCTTGATCAGCGTCAACAGCCGAGTCGATCTGGCCATGTCCGTCTGTCTGTCCGTCCGTCCGGCTGTCTGTCCGTATGTATGAACGCAAGGATCTCAGAACCTATAAGAGCTAGAGACTTGATATTTTAAATGTAGGTCCTCCTAGTGCCCGCGCAGATCGAGGTTGCTTCTGATATTCGATAACTTGCCCCGTTTCCAGGTAATCGATAAAAATCGACATCGAAAAACATGACATATAGCTTCTAGAATAGTAAATAAATATCAAGTATCTTTCATTTTATACCTATCGCCACCTCCCCGCTACCACCAGAAAGCTATAAATCAAGTTACTTATCCAACTTCTATTGCCCATCAATTTAAGCTACAATTTTTATGCAATTTACTTTTTGAGAATACACAAATATTCTATATTCTATTCTACAATACGATGTACTGTCGAAAATTGCATTAAGATCGGTTAAGAAAATGAAATGTTATGTGCGCACGTGTTAGCAGCAGCTGGCGAAAATTCCAAGAATTTCTGTATACATGTACACACACACATTCATGCGCGTCGGCTTTGAATTCTATCAACAGCATTGCAACTGCGAATGTATTGTTTTCTGTGCTGCTATTTTAGTTGGCTTTTTTCTCATTAATACTCAATTATTGGTGTGGCTCTTGAGTAGAGGCGGCGGCAAGTTGTGCGGTTAGTTGCGAGTTCGAATCCTGCCAAGGGAACACTTTTTTATTTTATTTTAATTTTTCTTTGTTACTATTAAAGCAAACGAGCGCGTAGCGCGAGCTGCAATTGGTGTTGGAAGAAGAGAGTTCAGGGTATCCCCTAGTCAGGAGCTCCCGACTAGAACGACTTACTTGTTTATTCTTTACTTATGGACTGAAACTTCATAATAAATAATAATAAGAAAAAATAATTATAATAATAAATAAGATAAATTGTAAATTAAATCATTTTTTTTAATAGAAAGGATTTTTTTGTTTTACAACAATATGCTTTTTAATATTACTTTTTGCACGTTTTTTTTTTTGGAAACATTTTTAGGGTTTTTTAAGTCTTACACGATTTGTATAAGTTGTGGAACATATCTCCAAATTTTACATATGTATGTATGTACATAAGTACATACATATGTCGTATGTATTTTTACACAATTTTTGCACGGGTTTCTCAGGATCGTAAAAACAGAGTTAGGTGTATGTACACGTGTACATACATACATGCATATGTACATATATGTATATACTTAAATTTCATTTTTAAAGCAACTGCAATTCTCAAGAGTTATAATTGAAGCATGTGAAAATAAAAAAGTAGGGCAATATTTGTGGTAATTGTTACTGTAATCAATGGCCTTTGGAGTACTAGACAAAAAAATTTCAAACCGTTTTGCTCTGGGCAAATGATGGAACCAGATGCGGATGCAGAGTCGCCGCCAATGTCAGCTCAACCAGAGAATGAAAGACGGCAAGAAGAAAGCGGATTGCGCAATATTTACGTCATCACGTAAATAGAGACGGTGGCTGTACCTCAAACAACAGTGGAGTGGAATGGAGTGGACTACGGAGAAACTGTTGCCTCCGCAAATGCGACAGCACGCTGTAGTTGAACCCGCATAACTTTAGGCAAAATACATATACTGAAATGTGGGCGAAGCCTAAGCGTAGCAGCCAGAGAAGGCAGCGTCAAAAACTACTCAGAGTATTGGAATGCAATTTCACTCTTTTGAATAATTTTTCAATAACTGTGCGTTTCTCGTAATCTTTTTGGTACACACCATAATATGTTATAGTGCATATTCGTACAGAGCGTCCATGTGAAACATGGTTAACGAGGACTTAAAAATAAAATATAAAACTACTAGCGGTTCCAATTATTTACATATAGCACATACATACATAGCAATTTAAAATAAGTAAGATTGCTGTGGTCGAGCATGTTTGACCATTAAATACCCTGTACCCCTCAGTTAACACCACTCTTTGTATTCTTAAGATCACATAATATGACTTTTTTATCCAAACAAAAACTTTTCACACAAATAGTTCATTCACATATACATGAAATCTATATTTCTATACACTTTATGACGGTTACTTTTAAAACGAATAAGAACTTTGTAGTCGAGTATGCTCGAAATTTTGTATTTAGATCATATATTTAATTGGCAACACTACGTACAAAAGTATTTTATTATACTCTGAACCCATGCCTATGGGTAATGGTTTTGTGCAAATGTACATACATACATGTAACAGACTGACGCAAAAGGTCTGGTTTCTGAATTTGAAAAATTCTGAGATGGAGATGTCTCCTTCTATGCGTCACAAATTTCATGACAAAAATAAAAATTAAGATCTGCGATTGGCATACAGGAAAACTCTTATTCTTTGCCAAGACTTTATAGCTCTTAAGTATCCATTGTATGCTTACATATATATTTGTATATATGTATATATGCAAGTATGAATAATCATCTACAGGAATGTCTCTTGAAAGTCAAAGTTGTGGGTACAGCAAAATTGCAGTAAGCATGTGGCAAGATGAACAAAGTTTGTGTGGAAATCTTGCAAAACTGGTTGCGTAGAAAAGACTCTTCTCTCTCTCTCTCTCTCTCTCTCCCTCTCTTCACTCACTTTCCATATTTCGCCCTGGCTTGCTCTCTGATGCCGGTCCCTTCAGCAAGCACCTTGTGTTGACTTTGACGTCGTCGGTTTAGCTTTATTTATTTTTGTACCCTGTACCAATCACAAATATATATAAACGAGTGTTTTGTGCGAATGTATCTTAGGGGCAAAATAGACATCTCCTCATAAACTGTATATATTGTGGCTATTGTTTGCTTTTGTAATTAAAAAGCATAAATTCTCTAAATATAAAAAATTCACCAATTTAAATAAATAAAATTTTGTAAAAATAATTTATTCAAATTTATGAACTGCTTCATTTTGATGTAAGTAAGTTGACTTTCGTTCCACCAAAAACGGTTGTTAAGTTTACTGCCAATGAATTTACACACAATCGGATTCCACATTTGAGAGCTGAAAATGTTCTAAAGGTTGGGTCACAAACATAGAAATTATATAGAAATAAAAAAATGTTTTTCCTCTATACGCCTTTCAGCTGAAAGTAACTCAGCCGCGGCATAAAGGTCGCAATAAAGATGAAGGATTTAAACGGCAACTCGTCACAAGAAATGGGATATCTCGTAGTCGGTCACTCCCGGCTCTTATTTTTTTATAATTAAGAAATTTCTTTACTTTCGGTTTCATGTTTTAAGCTCTACCTGTGGGGCAGCATCGTCGCGTCGCGTCGCGTCGCTGCCGGCAACGCCGTCGTTGGCTATTACCTATATGAGCTGACGTTATCATCTGTACGGCACTATTTTAAATCCAAGAGTGACAAGTAACGGACGATCTGTTGCCGGTTCGAGTTTTCGTGCAGTATCGTGTTGAGCTGACGCCAAACTTGTTATTGTGTTCCGAAATATTTTACGCGACCTCGTATAGTGGAACACGACGAGAGAAGTATCTGCTAAATGTTTTTTTAGTGAAGAAAATCGTGTTAGTTAATTCATAACGTATTGGCAAAGGTTGAAATTTCGTTGCGAAGCTCAAGTTCCGATTAAGTTAACTAATTGCATTGGCGGCACTAAAGAGTACAAACCACGGTAAATATATTAACTGCCTAGATAAGCCAGTTAGGAAAAATTATTAAATATTCATCACAAATTAGCTAAAGTAGCAAGACTTCTTGTTGGTTGGCGATATTCGCTATTGGGGATTATCACGATGACCACGATGGCGAAAGCATATTTTTTTACATAACGATTCGTAGCAAACGGATCAGAAGCTTGAAGGGAAAAGTAGTTATGCATGAAAGTTTATAATGTTGCGTCACTTTTTGGTTTTATTTGATGTAAATAAAACAATTAAATGGTGATATTGTTTTTGTTTACAAAACAAATAAAAATGTAGAAAGTCCAAAAATTGAAGTTGCCTATAAATAAATTATTTTGACAACACTGTTATTTGTTTGTTGTTGTTGTTGTTGTTTGCGCATCTTCAAAGTTAATTATCATTTATTAACAAGAGTGAAAGTTTGTTGATTGAATTTTTGTTGTTGTGGTATTTGGTTGTTATTACAGCTCGTTGTTAACATATTTGTTGAGTTTTTCATTGCTTTTAGTGATATTTTGTCAATTGTTCAAAATCAATAACAAATAGGTAATGCTTGAGGTAATGTCCTTTAGGTGATGTCTGCGAAATATAGGGTTTTCAAACTGTTGGACTATTTTTCCATTTTCTAATTCTTCCATTGAATTAATATTACAATGCAACGGAGTATTTGATCTTTTGAGGCTCTTAAACCCACAAGAGCTTTTAACAAATTGTTCGTAAGATACTTTTATTTTGAGCGCACAATTTTAATGCACATAATTATAAAATTGCCATATTTGATCATTTTTGTTGGAGGTTTCTCCGAAAAGCTGATATTTCTAGAGTTTTTCTGAATTTTTTAACTCCAAATATTGAGAAGATAGGTTCAATTTTTCCCATTTTTATAATCTGAACCCATTTAAGCATCTCCGTCCCTACAAATATATATATATTTTTGGTCATCTTGAAAAAAAAATCTATAAAAAATGTCGCTTTTATTAAACGCGGTCATATGCTGAACGATTTTTGATCTGTATATGAGTACTTTTCTGGAAGCTACATGTCAAATTTTCAGACAGGATTTCCGTATCGATTGCTTGGTAGCGGAGCAAGTTGTCGATGATATCGGATACAAATTCGTACTACGCGAGTACTATCGGAAGGATAGAAACGATAGACTGCAGGCCCTGCAGTCCTGCTGATCTTATAAAAAAGAAAAAAAGACTAGCCTTTCTCCACTGGGCTTAAAATTGTCACATTTTCAAGTTTCACATATTGGTGTTCCACCGGTTTTCGGTAACATGTGAGTGGCAAAAGTACCGCTTATTTAAATAAACAGCTGATTTAATTGCTTTAATTTACATAAACGCCGCACAGATTTCTTCCCAAAAGTCAAATAATACGGCCCCGAAGTAGGGGCTCCATTTAATGGACTCTTTGTGTGATTTGGCCAACTTTAAATGTTAAAAACTAATTCCTCAGTTTAAATTATAAAGAAAATATTATTATTGGCCCGCGTTTGAAGCGCGCCCTTCTTATTTAGGTTTTGGGTTTGAATTGTTAAATTACCTGCAAAGCAAAATCATATATGAAAAAGCCAATAAAATGATTAATACTGTCAATATATAATCGCTCCTTTTTTGTATTGGGTATATTTGAAAATTTTAAAGATTTAATTTTTTGCACAAATTTCGGCTGGTCATAAAATTAGTTAAGTGATCAGTCACTTGACCTACATATGTAGGTGCTTGCCGAAAGTTTACCCTTTCGGCCCAACGGGCTGCTGCAGGTAATAAAGGGGTCAACATTCATTTAACAATTCAAACCCAAAATCTAATAAGGTAGGGCGCGCGTCAAACGCGTGCCAATAATGATATTTTCATTTGCGCCCATAAACAGCACATTCACACACATTTGTGTTTGTGTGTGTGTGTGTAGAGCTCGAAATTCAGAAATCCCAAAATATTGTCAAATTCGCATCGGACAGGCAGGCAGGAACCAACAGGCACACATGCGCATAAATGCTTCTATTCATATACAAAATACGCAAGTATGCGTGAATAGCAACTCCAAAAACTTTTAAATGCACACATGCCAACGCTTAGGTGCCCTTTCGAACAAGAACGAGCTAAAATGAAAGAATTTCGCATCGACTTGGCAATTACAATTTCATATTACTCGTCCCCTCAAAATGGAAGAAATGTCACCGACTTTTGAGAAAAATTGAATTTGTGGGCATTTTTGCTTGTGGGGACACATACACACACAAACATTTAAACAGTACATAGACAAAATGAAAGACCACTGAGAGTAAGCCAAAGCAGTTTCTTGTAGAGTGAACGAATAAAAAGACAGCGATGCCGTTCTACGACACAGGTCATATGTATTCTTACTCTCTCGCTGTGAGAGCATGCGGGCATGTCTCGAACCCGAACAAAAACGAAGGCGACTTTGGACCAGGCGCAAAAAAAACGCTTGTCACCACCAAATGTACAGTTTGACCAGTCTATGTATGTATACATATGTTATTTGGTTAGTGGTTATATTGTACATATTATTCAAAAGAGTAATAGACTTAGTTCCCAATGTACGTTCCTTGAACGAATATATCCTAGTGCCGGCGCAGTACGATTTACCAAGCAATCGATAAAATTCGATATCCAAATCCTGTTTTTTGAGTAAATATCTTAGGTATTACGAGCTACCGTCGCCAAATTTGTTATACATATGTATATACAAATCAAGCATTTCTATACCCTGAACCAAAGACAATATAAACATCACTAAGATGAGTAACGCCACACAACAAAATGCTACTATGCAGCTTGCTTTTTTGAAAACGAAAGCGAAATTAGTGTCATTGCGCTCTCACAGCCGAAAGAGCAAAAAGCTAAAAATAGAATGTACTGAGAGCCGTGCAAGCAATTATGTTTTTATGTGTGTTAGTATACAAACATAACATCATATTTGAATATGTTGTTATTCACAGCTCTGGCTTTAGCTGGCAAAGAAATCAATTTTGTTAGTTTTGTAGCGCTGATCATGCACCTAACCGAAATTTGTATTCACATACGAATGCGTGCTATGTACTGAGGTTGGCTCCGTAAAAAATCTGTTTTCTAAAGTCGTGGCAAATATTTATATAATATCTTTAAATTAAATGATTAATTATTTATGATTATTTTTAATTTATTAAAAAATAAAAGAGCGACAAAAAATACAAATAGGGTAAATTAAATACGTCGGTAGCTAGTTCAACCGGCGGAGTAAAAAATAATTTAAACATACAAAAAATTGATAAAATTAATCTTTGGAAACACAAAATTTGCGCTCTTATTTCATTGCTTTTATTTCTTAAAAATAATAATAATTTAATTAATAAGTTAATTTAAAGAAATTATATAAATATTTTAATCGTCTTTAATATGTGAATACAAATTTGGAATAGGTCGTGCATGATCAGCGCTAGAAAACAAAATTGATTTCTTCACCAGCCAAAGCCAAGGCAGTGAATAACAACACATATACATATACATATTTTGATATAGTTATGCATGCATAATTCACACATACAAACATAGGTGCTTGCACACCGTTGCCTGAACAAGAACTTCTCTCGAGCATACACTGTCCAAAAACAATAGTGAAATAAATCGAATAATAAATTATTTTATTCCTAAATTTTAGTGCACAATTTATAGTTAGTATCTAGGGTAATGTATCATTTAAACAAAGCATGCATTTCATGGATAAAGCAGAAGTACTTTGCGTCGATCGTAAGCTTAAAACTTTTCGCTCAATGTACTTCGAAAACGAAGCTAACTTCGTTGCTCGTGTCAGCGCATCAGTAAGCCGTGACATCGGCATTCGTTCGTCTGGCTTTTGGAGAACGAATAGCCAGTCGGCAGGCATGTCGTGCGAAAACTCAAACGCCAGGCATGAAATTTTTCGTCGCATTCAAATGTATGGGAGTTACTCATCTTAGTGTTTATATTGTCTTTGCCTGAACCCATTGAAAATGGGTAAAAAGGGTATAATGTATTTGTGCAAAAGTATGTAACGTGCAGAAGGAAGCATCTCCGACCCCATAAAGTATATACATTCTTGATCAGCATCAATAGCCGAGTCGATCTAGCCATGTCCGTCTTTCTGTCCGTCCGTCCGTCTGTCCGTATGTATTAACGCAAGGATCTCAGAACCCATAAGAGCTAGAGACTTGAAATTTTAGCTGTAGCTCCTCCTAGTGCCCGCGCAGATCGAGTTTGTTTCCGATATTCGATAACTTGCCCCGTATTTAAGTAATCGATCAAAATCGATTTTGAAATCCTGTTTTTTTCTAGCAATTTCGGCAAATAATATGAGCTAGAGTCACCAAACTTGACATGTAGCTTCTAATCTCTATATATAAAACTGTTTGTCCTGACTGACTGACTGACTGACTGACTGATTGGTGATCAACGCACAGTCCCAACCGTAAGAGCTAGGAAGCTGAAATTTTCACTGTAGTTACCTTATGTGATGTAGGTGCACGTTAAGACGAGGTTTCGGGAAATTCCACCCGCAAGTGTGGAAAAATCGCGAAAAACGTTTGTATGCAACTTTTTTGTATACCATCCGATCGGCCCCAAACTTATTTTCAAAGATCTTTGTTCAAATTCATTTGAGGGGTGTTTCGCACTTTTCGGAAAACCCATTCCTCCTTGGTGGAAATGGAGGTCAAAGATTTGGTGGGTGACGTTTCGCGCTCAAATTCATTTCCAGTGATCTATATGAAAAATCATTTGAGACGTGTTTCTCACTTTTCGCGGAATTCAAACTTCTTCGCGGGGAATGCGATTTAAAGATTTGTTGGGCGGCGTTTTAAGTTGTGTCCGATTTGCTTCAAACTTATTTTTAAAGCTCTTAATAAGAATTTAATAAGTACGTATTTCAGCGATTTGGAAAATTCCATCCGCAACAGTGGTAAATTGGCGGAAAAAGGTTGTATGAAAGTTTTTTGTTTACCATCCGATCGGCCCCAAACTTATTTTCAAAGATCTTTGTTCAAATTCATATGAGGGGTGTTTCACACTTTTCGGAAAATACGTTCCTCCTTGGTGGAAATGGAGGTCAAAGATTTGGTGGGTGACGTTTCGCGCTCAAATTCATTTCCAGTGATCTATATGAAAAATCATTTGAGACGTGTTTCTCACTTTTCGCGGAATTCAAACTTCTTCGCGGGGAATGCGATTTAAAGATTTGTTGGGCGGCGTTTTAAGTTGTGTCCGATTTTTTTCAAACTTATTTTCAAAGCTCTACATAAGAACTTAATAAATACGTATTTCAGCAATTTGGGAAATTCCACCCGCAACAGTGGTAAATTGGCGGAAAACGGTTGTATGAAAGTTTTTTGCTTACCATCCGATCGGCCCCAAACTTATTTTTTAAGATCTTTGTTCAAATTCATTTAAGGGGTGTTTCACACTTTTCGAGAAATCCTTTCCTTCTTGGTGGAAATGGATGTCAAAGATTTGGTGGGTGACGTTTCGCGCTCAAATTCGTTTCCGAAGATCTATAAGAAAAATCATTTGAGACGTGTTTCACACTTTTCGCAGAATCCAAACTTTTTTGGGTGGAATGCGACTCAAAGATTTTTTGTGCGAAGTTTTAAATTGTGTCCGATTTGCTTCAAACTTATTTTCAAAGCTCTACATAAGAATGTAATGAATACGTATTTCAGCGATTTGGGAAATTCCACTCGCAACAGTGGTAAATTGGCGGAAAACGTTTGTATGAAAGTTATGTGTTTACCGTCAAAACAGTTTCAAAATCATATCAAATTTTGTTGAGAGCATTGATTTTATAACATACGTGCCACGGGCAAGGCCGGGTTATACCCGCTAGTATAGTATAGATATATAAGGTATTTAAATATGTTTTATTTTATGCCTATCGCCAACTCCCCGCTACCATCGAAAAGCTATAAATCAAGTTAATTATCCAACTTGTATTGCCCATCAATTTAAGCCACAATTTATATGCTATTTACTTTTTGAGAATACACAAATATGCTATATTTTATTCTACAATAAGGTGTACTGTCGAAAATTTCATTAAGATCGGTTAAGAAACACAAAAGTTATGTGCGCACGTGCTAGCAGCAGCCTACATATGTACGTAAATTCCAAGAAGTTCTATATACATACATATACACACACACATTCAGGCGCGTCGGCTTTGAATTCCATCAACAGCATTGCAATTGCGATTGTATTATTTTCTGTTACACAGAAGTTATTAAACAAAACGTGGGCGATTGTATCGCATGCATACCGTGCTATGTGAATGTTCTTCTATATAAGTTTGGTTGTTTTCATCAGAAGTAAATTATTGGTATGGCTTTGAGGTATGAGGCAGTGGCAAGGGTGAATGGTGTTGCAAGGTCGAGTCCGATACAGTGAGCTAACTTTTTTTTCATGCTGAATCTAATTTGCTGTTGATAGAAAAAGGTTCAAGGCATTCACTAGTCGGGCACTCCCGACTAAAACGCTCTTACTTCTTTGATTTATTGTATTCCAAATGGTAAACAATGTCATGTCAGCATGCGTATACCTCATATTGTATTCTCGATTTTTATACTCTTGCAGAGGGTAACGTATACATATTTAATTTTAATTAATCAACAGTCGAGTCGTTATAGCCATTTCCAGACAGACAGAAAGAAATTTCGTCAAGAAATTTTTCATGCGTTCCTCTTTCTATTGCACGCAGTTCATATGTCGGAACCGGCTAGGTCGCACCACTATATCATATACATAGCTGCAATAGGAATGGTCGGTCGAAAAGTATATACTTGTATGAACAATATTTTGTTTATCAAGATATTTTGACCAAGCTCTTCATTTATTTACATCAGAAAAGAACACAGCAAAATATTTTCTCTTCAAAGATATTTCAACAAACTAAGCATTTTTGACCTGTAGTTTTCTTATATATCCGCAAAAGGGAAATGCCTACCGGGGTATTTAATCTTCGGCGCGCCAAAGATATCCTAACTTTCCCGTTTAATTTTGATTTAAAACAAAAACAGTGTTACAATTCTTTTTTTTTTTAATAAAGTCAAAGCATGTTATGTGTATATTGCTATTGGAATCCTTGTCAGAGCATCTCTCTTGGTCTTATGCTTGCATATTTGATTTTTTGCTATCCCTTTTATAAGCACAATGAGTTTTTCTTATGGACCTGTACTTAGCCAAACGAATTAGATGCAGCAGTTGGCAGAGCCGCTGTTTCTTAACTTAGTGTAAGAGAAAGTTTTTACCTCGGCACGGCCTTTCTTTTTAACGTATTTTTCCGTTATTGGGTGCCACTTTGGGCACTTAAATGTACATAAGTACATTCGAAATGGTTGCTTGCTTTGCTTTTAGCCTTTTCCGTAGACATATGTGTACATAGCTTTATTAATGCGCAGCACTGGCTATCAAGTTGCACTTTTAGGATTTGCGTACATTTACATACATATGTATGTACATGTTTGTGGGCTTTACGTAATTGGAGAGAGGCACATTTATTATTTATATGAATGTGTATATACATACATATTTATGTATATATATTTAAGAGAATGTGTGCATTTATATATTTTAAATATGTATATGTATATGTATATGTATATGTATATGTGTATGTATATGTATATGTATATGTATATGAATATGTATATGTATATGTATATGTATATGTATATGTATATGTATATGTATATGTATATGTATATGTATATGTATATGTATATGTATATGTATATGTATATGTATATGTATATGTATATGTATATGTATATGTATATGTATATGTATATGTATATGTATATGTATATGTATATGTATATGTATATGTATATGTATATGTATATGTATATGCATATGTATATGTATATGTATATGTATATGTATATGTATATGTATATGTATATGTATATGTATATGTATATGTATATGTATATGTATATGTATATGTATATGTATATGTATATGTATATGTATATGTATATGTATATGTATATGTATATGTATATGTATATGTATATGTATATGTATATGTATATGTATATGTATATGTATATGTATATGTATATGTATATGTATATGTATATGTATATGTATATGTATATGTATATGTATATGTATATGTATATGTATATGTATATGTATATGTATATGTATATGTATATGTATATGTATATGTATATGTATATGTATATGTATATGTATATGTATATGTATATGTACATATATGTATATGGATATGTATTCTGTTGCAGGCCGTACATATGTCGGAACCGGCCGGTTCTTGAAGGAAAAACTTTTCACAAGGCTCCTACATATTTGCAAACATTTTTTAACATCGGATAGCTGTCATAGGAACAATCCGTCGAAAAGTTGGTTCCGATATGGAAACCCTCTTTTGACCGACCAAACTCGGAATTTATTAGAACCATTATAATCCTCATATATATGCAAAATCTTATCAACATCAGACAGCTATGTCATATATCTGCTATACGAAAGATCGGTGGAATAGAAGGCTCTTAGGCAAAATATTTAGTTTTCAAAGATATTTCAACAAACTCAGCATTTTCTAGCCGCACTATTCTTACATATCTGCAAAAGGAAAATGTCTACAAGGGTATTAAATGTTCGGCGTTCCGAACATGTCCTTACTTTCTTGTTTATATTGAGATAACCTGACCAAACTCGGGATTATTAGTTATCTTATCAAAGTCGGACCACTATATGAAATATCAGCTATAGAAAAGATCGTTGGAATATTAGGATCTTATAATGCAAAAATATTCTTTTTTCAAAGAGGGTATTATAATTTTGTCGTGAAATGTGTAACGCATAGAAGGAGACATCCCGACCCCATAAAGTATATATATTCTTGATCAGTATCAATAGCCGAGTTGATATAGTCCGTCTGTCCGTCTGTCTGTTTCTATGCGAACTTGTCTCTCAGTTTTAAAGCTATCTTTATGAAACTTTGCAGAATTCCCTCTTTCTGTTGCACGCAGTTCATATGTCAAAACCAGCTGGATCGGACCATTATATCATATAGCTGCCATAGAAACGATCGGTCGAAAAGAAGGTTCTTGTATGAAAAACATTTTTGTTTATAAAGTTATCTTGACTAAACTTGGTATTTATTAGTTTTATTACGCTCCCCATATATATGCAAAATTCTATTAAGATCGGGCAACTATATCATATAGCTGCCATAGGAACGATCGGTCGAAAATTAAGTTTTTGTATGGAAAATTTTTATGTTTTTCAAGATATCTTGACGAAACTCGGTATTTATTAGTTTTACTATGCTCCCTCCACTAATGCAAAATCTTATTTACATCGGGCTACTATATCATATAGCTGCCATAGGAAAGATCGGTCGAAAATTAAGTTGTTGTATGGAAACCTGTTTTGTTTTTCAAGATATCTTAACCATACTCGGCATTTACTATTTTCCCTGTGCTTCTTAGATACGGGCAAAGCACTATGAGCATTTTGAAAAGGTTGGGTCTGCAAGGGTATTAAATCTTCGGTGTGCCGAAGATGGCACTTCTTTTTCGTTTTAATTTATCTTTATTACTACTAAAGCAAATGAGCGCGTAGCGCGAGCTGTATTTGGTGGTGCAATAAGAGGGTTCAGGGTATCCTCTAGTCGGGACCTCCCGACTAGAACCTCTTACTTGTTTTTGTATTAGTTTATCTCTATTAGTGCTAAAGCAAACGTTGGAAAACGTTTGCAAACTAAAGCAAACGTGTTGGAAGAAGAGGGTTCAGGGTATCCCCTAGTCGGAAGCTCCCGACTAGAACCTTTTACTTGTTTTATTTTATTATTCACAGATAAAAACGTCATAGTAAATTAAAACAACTAAAGAAATGGAAAATAATGTTTTAATTCTATTTTCAACTGAACAGGCTGTTATAAGTATATTTTGGCAAGTCCCTATCAGTCGATCAAATAACGTCGTTTGCTAAACGTATACTGACGTATACTGACTAAGCACGAGGTTCAAAGCTCGAGCACCCGGCAGGACGGAAGAGAGAATATTTTAATACCCCGAATCCGATGAAAACGGGTGGCAGCTCCAATTTGTTTCCAATCATCGTCTCCAAGCAACTGATACAAATCTACATTGATATCATGTTTTTGAACATAACTCTCTGGCTTAAAAAGTCAGCGTAACCATATATATAAAATCAAGTATATCCCTTTAACTTTTAACAAAGGTTAAAAATAAAGGTGTAAAACTAAGGCGATTTGTTATGGTAGAGGTAGGTTCAGGTATCCCAAAATCGGGCACTCCCGACTAGAGCACTCACCCTTGTATAGGGTATTATAATTTTCTTTTGAAATGTGTAACACATAGACAGACACACCACCGAGCCGTAGATCAGCATCAAAAGCGACTTGATATGGCTATGTCCGTATGTCTTTTTTTATGCGAACTAGACTTTTAATTTTTAAGCTATCGTCCCAAAACATTGCATAAGGTTCGCTGTTTCTATGCAGGCAGTATATATATCGGAACTATTATATGGTTGCCATAGGAACGGTCAGTCAAAAAGTAGGTGGGGACTTGTATGGAAAACTTTTTTGCTTTTCAAGATAGCTTTGCTGCCTACATATGTATATGCAAAATCCTATCTATACTGTACCACTATATCATATAGCTATAAAACGATCGATCAATAATAAAGTTCTTGTATATCAAAATATCTGTACCAGCACCCGCAATTACTATTTAAATTCTGTTGCTTATATATATGCCAAGTTTTTTTAAGATCGCTCTTCTTTATTTTATGGCTCTATATGAAGAATCTGTCGGCAAAAAATAATGTGTTTTCATAGATATTTTCATCTAACTCAGCATTTACGAGCTTCACTGTACACATATCTGCAAAGCCGTAGGGCAAATTACTACAAGGGCATTGAATCTACGGCGTACCGAAGATATCCTTACTTTCTCTCATTAATTTCAAATTAGAAATTATGAGTTTTTAATAAATTCAAACAGATTTTTTTTTTATTTTGTGCAACAGAGGCTAGACACATATTATCAATGAAAATTAATATGAGCAGCCAGAGCAATATTGAGTTTCTTAACTAGCGTTTAATGAGTTTCTTGATTGGTCCACAATGGGGACACTGGGGTTATTAAATGTCTTAAGAATGCCTAAAATGAAGAACCAGGGTACGATTGTACTATTGCACGCAGACACAGTCGCGTCATAAATGGTTGTTCAACCTATATAAAAAGAACATAAAGCTAACGAAAACATGTAAGATTGTTCTAGTCGGGGTTGCCCGTCTATGAGATGCCCTGAACCCAAACTATGGGTACAATCATTAAAGTTTCCTTCTATATATAAGTACATAAACGCTGCTGGCTGCGGCTTACGCTGCATCCTTCATTGACCTTATACTATGGGAAATGCGTTCGTGATTATCTGCGGGGTTTATTTTGCGATCTTTTTGAAGTCATAAATTTAGCATTCAAATGTTTGGAAATACCAAAGCCTAACGCTAATCAATTTTTGTGGAGAACGGGTTGAGGCATTAAAAATGTGAAATATTCTATATCTACGAGAGTCTACATACCAAACTAAGCGTTAAGCTCCAAAATATGCGGCAATACTTTAAAGAATTTCGATATTGATTTTTATTGGTTTTATTGAGTCGGCTTAAATTGTAAACGATTTTAAGAGGAAGAAAATATTTAATTGTAGACGATTTTAAGAGGAACAAAATATTTACTTTATGTGGTTGAAGATTCTTCTTCTGTTTGTTTTATACATGTACATAAAACCATTATTCCCATTTAAGCCATTCTCAATGTCTTCAGGATATTTAAATTAACTTTTTCTTTGAAGGAGTGTTGTGAGCAAAATCAAATAACATTGAAATTGCATTTTCTTCAATGTTCTGAGCATATTGTTGTCTTAGGATAGGTTCCGCGCCAAACAAAATACTAGGGGGTAGTTACCGAAAATCAATAAGCTAGTGTTACGAAAATTGACATGTAGAATGCAGCCATAGTCTCTATTATCGATATTTTCCCAACACCGTTTGTTAGTCACTGCCTTGGGGAATGTAAGTGACTAAGCAGACCTTTTCAACGCTGCGAACCGAGTCTTATGCTGGCTGTTTGCCTTGATAAAATGCTTCTCCATTTATAGTTTGAAACATTTTTTAAATTCTTACGGTTCTTTTTCTACTCAGATGCTGCTACGGATTATATTAATGATGACATTGGGCTTTTGCTTTGCCAAGGCTGTGCTTAGCGGAAACGAGCTACATCGACGTGAGGTGGGCTTTGACAGCTACGGCCCACCGCCTAGGCAAGCACCACAGTACGGCCCTAAACAAAATCACCTACGACTTCCTGAGTACGGCGTGCCACAGCAGATTCCCTTCCGAGAGTATGGTCCGCCGGCATTGAAATATGACACTCCTAAGCTAACATTTTCTGGTGGTGGTAGTGGACCATCGACCAAGAATGGCTTATATGAGCAAATCAAAAACCATTTTGGCATTCCCAAGCCATTTTACGGACCACCGCACGTACATCATAATCCAACACTACAGTATGGCTTACCGCCACCGGCTCATTATGGTCCACCAGCGCAGCCCCCTTCACAGTACGGTCAACCATCATTAGCAGTTTCACAGTATGGTCCGCCGTCGCCAAAAAAGCAGCATCACTTAGTACCACAGTACCGGCCGCCATCACAAATACCACAATTTTCTACATCTCCTGCCGCACCACGGCCTTTACCTTATACCACTCAGTTGTTTAAACCATTTCATCTGCCAGCAACGTCTTACGGCCCACCCGCCTCCGGACCATTGAATCTGCCATCCAAGTCAGTTTACGAAACACCACCAAACTACGGCCCACCACCGCTGCCTGTCAATCTACCTGCACATCAATCCGAGTCCTTCAATCGTGTGCCAGAGACAAGTATTATATATAGTACTTTTGACCTACAGCGTTTACCAAGCGGCCCAGGTGGTATTCCCTTTAAGCATGCGCAGATCCACGTTGATACTTCTGGACATACTCACAGCGTGACTGGCTCGCTGGCCCCCTTTCACACTGCATGTGATGGCTGGAAGCCAATTTCAGCGCCCATAGGCACCTTAATTGAAGAGAACCACATTGATACCCTAAGCGGTTACAGTCATGTCGGCCAGGGCCAGAGCACTGGCAATGTGGGTGGAGCCATTGTTGACGGGCTTTCTGACGAACAACTTGTGGCAGTCGCTCTGCAGGATGAGGCCATTAACGGAAAAATAGATGCAAGCAGCAATGGTCTTCTGAACAGCATTCACTCTGAAGCTTTGCAAGTGGGTAACCATATGGCAATCAGTTCAAATAAATAAGTTTACTGATATATTTCCTTCCAAATTTGCTAATAGAACTCCGAAGGCTCAATTGATGATACTTACTCTAAGCCACCAACGGATTCATTTGCGCCGGGTACCTTGCATGACCACAAATATCAGACTATTGGTAGCAATCTTGGCGCCACTGTACCACAAGCACAAGGACCGACGCCGCATATTTCTGCTGTTACAAGCAGCTTTGGTCAGTCCCAAACCCACTCCCATTCCAACGTAAACATTCAGTACAGCTCACCATTTGGCAATCCACAATATGGCGTTGGGCTTCCTAAATCACCAGTAGTCTTTCGACCGCCCGTCCCTGCCGGTCTGATCGAATCTATAGGCGCCACAGTGCAGCATCTGGATCAATTTGGCGAGAAGCCACCGCAGCAGACCCCCACATATATTCCACCTGCCGCTAATGAAATTGCATTAAGTGATTCATCATCTTCATCGCAGGCCGTTAACAGAGCGCCCCTGAATCAGCAGACACCACCGCAAATTATTGTACAGCAGCAACTGCCGCGTCCGCAATATGGACCCGCCTTTGCACATCAGAAGCTTGCTCACTTCCAGGAGTATGGTTCTCCAGCTCTTTTCAAACTACCACAGTCTAACTACATACCCCCACCACCGAAACCACCGGCAGCGCAGCAATATTTGTCAAATCAACCGGCTGAAAATATCCATCGGAAGAACGAGCATGCTAAAAACAGCTATGGCTCGACGTACACACCACCCTTTATCCAATCGCATGCACTTCCTTTAACGCAACAGGTTCAACAGTTTAACCAACAAACAGTTCTATCGACAGGGGTGGGTCCTCAACAGCACCAACAGCCTCAGGTAACGCTGCACAATTGTGGACAAGGTCCAAACCTAGTCAGCAGTACCGGCTACCAAGTGCATCAACAGCAACAATTTAACAGCGTCTCGGCGGCATCCTCTGACGCCTATAATGCTATTGCACAGAGCGTCCCTGTGGCTGAGCAGCATACACAGTTTTTAGCCGGCCCCGCTGACAGTTACGGCCCACCACCTTCGGGGAACGAAATTGATTTGGATCCCTCCGGCTATGCCTCACAAAAGTCAGCAGTTCAGGCACTACCAGATGGAACAGATCCACAGCAGCTACCGGGTCTAAATGGCTTAAATGTGATCTCTGCGAAAAAGTCGCAAAGCATTCAATTAGGTACAAGTAGCGTGCAACCAGCTCAGCACTTTCAAGTTCAGTTTGGCAGCGGTGGCAACGGTGCTGCCCTTAGTGAGCCAAATGCGAATCATGAGGAGATCCTGTCACAAGGTCTACTCCAGTCCATACTAACTGCCATTGAGCAACCGCAATTGTCGTCGCCACTTCCACAGAATCACAGTGCGCAGAGTCGCTCTGATGACCAGTATCACGACGACAAAAAGCAGAATGCGGAAGATGAGCAGCACGAAAAACAGCAACATAATGTAAACGCTGAAGTACGCGTGTCACCGGGAACAAATGACAAGGGAACGGAACTGCAATCAAAAGGAATGGAAATTGAGCCCATTTTTGCTGCCGATTTGGAGGAAGAGACCAAGCATTAAGTAGAGTCAATATTTAAGTATCTATTGTTTGGGATCCACTACAATATGTATTTAAGCCATTTAATATGAAGTAGGATACAAATACAAATTTTTTTTTTATATTTAATGTTATGTGTATAATATATTTAATAAACTATTTATTTATTAATATTACCATTTGTATTTATTTTCACGGAAAAAATAAGACAGTTTATCTCTGAGTAACAAAATAAATTTGTCTACCCTTGGAAATGGGTAAGGGTAATGGGTATAATGTTTATACGCATGCATCAGACAGAAATATATTATAATATATTGTCTTATATAATATAATACATCAGCCTATATATCCATTAAGCATACAATAGTTCTCAAATTGACAAAAAGTAAGTTTCGTGTTGATAGAAGAGTGCTCATGGTATCCCTTTGTCGGAAATTCCTGACACAGTATACAAATTAAGAAATTTAGGAGCTCGTAGGTATCGACTGGCTTATTGTCAAAAATTCAACTGACTGTAACGAGCAGATTTTCTTAAAATTGAAGCTAGCCCTACTCCCTTAAATCGCCGATATTGTGCCTCGTGTATGGTGGTATGGCCCGCAAAAGCCGCTGACAGTACTTGGTTAATGACCCACTCTGTTGTTGGGTAATTCTGTTAACTCCTCCCTCGCACAAGTCAAGGAACTCCTCGGCCTTCTTAACACCGGCGATAAGAGCCAGAATGCATCTTTGATCTCGAGTCACTTGGCGCCTTTTATAGAATCTGAAAGAGGCATAGCAACAGAGCAAAAAAATAGTCACGGTCAATCATAATATTTAGGGCCGTTTAATCAAATCCTTCTCGATTTCGTCAATGTAACGCACGTTCTCTATACTCTTTGTAGGTATGGTAGACTTAATATTGCTTGATGGCCTGTTATCTTGAGCAATGTTGTCGCCGCTGGGCCAGGAGATTTGTTCGCATAACTCTTCAGGTTACGGTATAAAGTATTATTTACCAAGACCTCTTCGTCGTAGGTAAGGCGAAACGTTCCGGTCACAATTTTTTCTTCGTTATCGCTAAACGTGATCACGGCGGTTTCCTCATTGATGATGATGGCCCCCGTCATCGATGACCGTGACTGACTCGAGATGGCTGGGCCGGGTGGTACCATGAGCTGTGCATCCACAGTTAGGTGCACGGCGTATACGGTAATCTTCTTCAGAAAGTTGTGAGCGTAGCGCTGCAGTTTCCAATTAGTAATATTTCATTACCGCAGTCGGCTATGATGTTTGCGTCGGCAAGGTTGAGGATGGTGTTATTACCGTACAGGGTATAAAAGTAGTGTCTTTTTTTTTTTTTTTTTTTTTTTTTGTACTCTTATTATTTTGGTTTATTTTGCGCTGGAATCGATCAGTGCCTTCTGATCTCTACCAAGCGGAGTTAAGGGTATAGTGTATAGTTATTATTTAATAACTTAAATGATAATTACAGACTTAAAAATATATAACAATAATGGGAAAGGGATGTTTAAGTGATGCGCCTCGTTGGTAGGTCGTCGGGGTGTAGCCTTCGGAGGCGCCTCTCACTGATGGGCTCAGCCAGGGCCCTTGCGGCCGCGTTCGGATGCTGCACCAATTTGTCGGAGTACCGGCTGCTGAAGAAGTTGAGCTGATCTCCGACCTTTGTTAGGCGGAGATCGCGTTCGATGGCGTCTGTTGTTACGTACCATGGCAGGCCAGCAACCTTGCGTGCTGCCTTGGCTTGGACCACTCTTATGCGACGGAGCTGGTGTGCTGATGCCGTGCCCCAAACTTGGATCGCATATGTCCAGATAGGCGTTACCATCGTTTTGATAAGCAGTGTCTTCGTGGATATGTGCAGCTTGCTTTGAGGCTTTAGTAGCCAATCGAGCTTTTGAAGTCTTCTCAGGCATTTTGCTCTCGTTGCTGCGATGTGAGGCCCCCATATGAGCCTTCGATCCAGGTGGACACCCAAGTAGCAGAAAGAGTTGGTCTGCTCAATGGTTCCTCCATCGAACCGTAGCCCCTGGCAGCTGTCTGGGCGCAGCGTAAAAGTGACGCAGGCGGACTTGGCACAGTTTATAGCGATGTTCCACATAGCTGTCCAGGTTTCGATCTGCAGCAGCCAGTCCTGCACTGCACTTGTAGCAGCTTACAGATTTTTGTGGGAGGCTAGGAAGGCAGTGTCGTCCGCATATGTTGCCACCAGCAGTCCCGCAGGGCTGAGGTCTTCATTGCTTTGTCCTTGTGTGGGCAGGTCCGCCGTATACAGCGTGTACAGCATCTGACCGAGGACGCATATGGCAGCTATATGATATAGTGGTCCGATCCATCTGGTTCGGCGTATGTACGCGTGCAACAGAAAGAGGGAATTCTGCAAAGTTTCATAAAGATAGCTTTAAAACTGAGAGACTAGTTCGCATAGAAACAGACAGACGGTCAGACGGACAGACGGACATGGCTATATCGACTCGGCTGTTGATACCGATCATGAATATACATATATACTTTATGGGGTCGGAGATGTCTCCTTCTATGTGTTACACATTTCACGACAAAATTATAATACCCTCTGCAAGGGTATAATAAACGAAATAAAATACAAAAACATTGTGAAATGCGGCCAAATGATATACGCAATAAAAGACTCTTGCGAATCTTATAGCGATAAGCCCATAAGACCATATGTAATAAGAATAATTTAATAGACTTAAGTAACGATACATGCATAACCCCACTTCTGCACAACAGCCAACATGTACCGCACTATGAAGAACTATTCGGTGGAACAATACTACTCATTGACTTCGACGGAAAGCTGATAATCAATAAAAAAGAAATGGAACTCAGAGGAACATTTCTAATTTAGTTCTAAAACTCGACCGTTGCCATCGAAGATGAGGTGTATGAAGCAAAAGAAGTAGTCTTGGTAGAAGCCACACCGCCCCTATTTCAAATAATTGCAGCAAAAAACAGAGTCGACGAAGTACTCAACAGCACCTTGAAGCTCGAAACCTTGAAGAACTACAATAACGATACAACAACAATTAATTTTACGCTATCTGGAATATATTTGATGTTAATGATCGGAATCATCGCGTACTCAATCAGACGAAAGTTCTTCGCTACAACACAGCAGATAACCAGAGAAGTTGTGGAAGCCGAACCAGCTGCAGAAGCGAGCGTAGTTACAAATCAAAAACGCTTATACATCGTATCCGAGGAGGTATTCGTTTAAAGGGGGAGGAGTTAAAGACGAAGTTGACCAAAAAAGTATGCACACGCGCCCATGTAATCACGGCCCCAATGCATGCACCTCTGCCACGTGCTCTGCGTCAGCGGATTCTACCAAACAGCTTCAACGGAAACGACGACAACAACAAAGCTTACAGAAGCGACAGCGACAAACAGTGACAACAGCGGCAGCAGCTACAGCGGCAGCGGCGACAACAGCAGCGCGAACAGCGACAGCAGCAGCCGAGATTTAGCCTTAACACAATTTGTACTTATTATTGTAAATTAGTTCTTAAGCAGCACTAATAATAAACGGTTCTTTTTTTAAAGACCTCGAGGAATAAATTCCTTAATTCATATAATGAAAATATTATGTACGTCGGCCATTTATATCGTATATCTGCGATAGCAACGATTTGGCGATTTGGAAAAATAACTTTAAAAATTTGCCTATGTTATGTTTTTTTTAATACATTTTTCAAACCTAGTATTTTAGTTTTAGATTTTTCCTCAGAGATGCGACTGTACATTTGATAATTTTTCCATTATTGCTTATTAATATAGCTGTCTTATATTTCATACACAAGGTTAAATTTAAATCATTAGTTTGACATCTACATAAAAAATATGGTTTAATATTGAAAATTGTAGACATAATAAATATATGTATGCATGTATATTATATAAAAGAATGCTATGACTTTTGTAAGTTTTTATTAAGATTTTTTGACTTTAAAACTCGGAGATAACTCGAAAAAAAATGTTTGTATTTCTTTACCCTTGAATTTGAAAAATTTCATTATAAAATCGTTTAATACTAAAAACAGGAGATTTTATACGAAAAATGGTAGAGTTCGAGCAGAGGTAGACTGTTTAATGGTGAGCCCAGAGGACCCGGAATGGTCATGCAAAGCATAATTAGATGGCCAACATTTAAGATAAAAGGCGTATAAGTGTTCACCAAGTAGGGACGGAGAAGTTTAATTGGCTTGTCAACCCAAAGGAGCCGATTTCGCCTGTCATTAACTTAGAAATAAATATTACACCAAGC
This sequence comes from Drosophila lacicola, assembly GCA_035045355.1. NCBI lineage: Eukaryota > Metazoa > Arthropoda > Insecta > Diptera > Drosophilidae > Drosophila > Drosophila lacicola. The sequence continues at coordinate 293,748 of JAWNPB010000245.1, forward strand.
ATAATTCTGACACTAGGGGGACCTACGTTCGTAATTTTAAGACTCTACCTTTTATAGGTTTTGACGTGGATTGACGCTTTTAGACGGACAAGTAAATTTACAAATTTAAGGAAGCATCGATTACATCAACTGATGTTTCATATCACTATAAATTAATTTGTTTTATATTAAGTTCAAAAATGTTAAATAATAATCCCCACCTATTCCATCAATTTAAAAAGTAAATGTAGAGCTTTCAAAAAAAATTTTGATGCAAATCGTACAAAACTTAAAGCTTCACCAAACATCTTTGAATCGCCCTTTTACCGAGGTAGCTTTGGTTTTGCGTAAAATCTGAAACACATCTCAAATGATTTTTCATATAAATCCTTGGAAATTAATTTGAACACGAAACGTCGCCCACCAAGGAGGAATGGATTTTCGAAAAGTGTGAAACACCTCTCAAATGAATTTGAACAAAGATCATTAAAAATAAGTTTGAGGCCGATCGGATGGTAAACAATAAAGTTTCATACAAACGTTTTTCGCCAATTAACCACTGTTGTGAGTGGAATTCCCCAAATCGCTGAAACATGTATTCATTAAGTTCTTATACGAAACTTTGAAAAAAGCTTGAAATCGGAAATCGGACAAAACTTTAAACTTCTCCATAAATATCTTAGAATCGCACTTCCCACCGAGGTAGTTTTGATTTTGCGAAAAATGTGAAACAAGTCTCAAATGATTTTTCATATTGATCTTTGGAAATAAATTTGAACACCAAACGTCACCCACCAAATCTTTGACATTTCCACCAAGGAGGAATGGATTTTCGAAAAGAAACACCACTCAAATGAATTCGAACAAAGATCTTTTAAAATAAGTTTAAGGCCGATCGGATGGTAAAAAAGGTTCAAACAAACGTTTTTTGCGATTTTCCCACACTTGCGGGTGAAATTTCCCAAATTGCTGAAACACATATTCATTAAATTCGTATATAGAGCTTTAAAAATAAGTTTGAAGCAATTCGGACAAAACTTAAAATTTCTCCATACATATTAAATTAAAATCGCACTTTCCACCGAGGAAGCTTTAATTTTGTGATTTTTCATATAGATCATTAAAAATGAACTTGAGAGCGAAACGTCACCCACCAAATCTTTGACCACCATTTCCACCAAGGAGGAATGGATTTTTTGAAAAAGTGTGAATGAAATGAATTTGAACAAACATCTTTGAAAATGAGTTTGAGGCTGATCGAATGGTAAACAAAAACGTTACGCACAAACGTCTTTCGCGATTTTGGGGAAGAATTTCCCGATACCCCGTCTTAACGTGCACCTCATCACTTAAGGTGACTACAGTGAAAATTTCAGCTTCCCAGCTGTTACGGTTTGGGCTGGGCGTTGATCACCAATCAGTCAGTCAGTCAAGCCAAACAGTTTTCTTTATAGTAGAGATAGACATCAATTTTACACCCTAAAAAGGCACTTCATTGTAATAAAATATTCATTGATTCATCGATCGGACATTACAATTTTTTTACAATGGTGTATATAAATATATATATTTATATAAATTTTTAAAATATTCTTTTGTTTGTGTGTAATTTATTTGATTGCTGTCGATACCCTAATTCCTTGAACTTGCTGCAATGCAGCATTACAAAAAAATCCGAGGGAAACCAAGGACCACATTATCGTGGAGGTGCCTGTGCGAATCTGTCGAACACAACTGTGACCTCTTTAAACACTTATATTCCCTGTCCACGCAGTCGTCAAATGAAGCTGGGGCATCAAGGGGTAGCACGAACTAAATGCCTCCCACATAAGTGTTGGCGATAAGGTCAATAACAATATTATAATAACTAGTGTAGAAATCTGAATGCATAAATATTATTTCCAACAAGTCTAGCGATAATACTTTTTTGATTTATTTTATACTATAATACATTTTGGCATCCAATCTGTACACAGTTTGTCTCTATTGTTCGCATTGTCAACCACTCCACTAAATGTTTGAGTTGATATCCCGTCCAGTCATATAACCCCAGTAGTATGCTTGTATTTTTACGCTTACGAAAATGAAATGCGGTAACTCGCATACTTTCACGTTTCCTGTAGTATACTTCATTTCGAGCATCTCTAATGCAATTGGCATCCACATGGTTTTTTCGACGCCTGCGCTGTTCGCTAAAATACCACATGTTCTAACCCGAGCAGGGAATGGCCGAGTCGCCGACTTGATAAATTTTGGTGTCTGTGTATGAACTTCTTACTTGTACTTGTGGAACCTAGAACAGTCCCTGTACACATTTGCACACAACCATATCAGTACGTACACACGTACGCATCGTGTTCTCTGCGCCGATTGTCGTTGCTACTCTTGTTTCGATTCAGTTTCATATAGGACGTGCTACGCGATGTGTCAAAAGTATTTTTTTTTATCGTCGGTCCTACTTCCTGCTGAACGCCTTGTTGCGCGCTTTAAGTAAATCGTGAACTGTGAACGGTAAACCATACTTTCTTGTTACTATCGACCATTGCCGATACCTTGTTCACAACCATACTATTGGCACAATTGGCAGAACGAATGTTATATTTGGTTTTTTTTTTTTTTTGGTTGCTACATGTCAAAATGAGTGATAAATAAATAACGAGAATGTGCTGAAAATCCAAAATAGTGTTTCCTAGTTTTGCAAATGAAGCAAACGTTGAATACTCTTGTGGGCACCCCAGTAATAATTTTCTGTTGGCATACGTTCCACATGTGTGTGTAATCATGCATAGTTGGAGAGGAGTGGGGTTTTTGTCCACTGCTACTGATAGTTGTTGTTGCAAAATAAAAATACACTATAGCGGTACAGGCTGAATATAAGAATTATCCTGTCAGTGACAGACGCGCTGATATTGGATGGTTACACTTTTAGTTCATATTTTGGATACTCAACAAATTTAACTTTAAAGTTAAAATTACTTAAAAAATAAAAAGACAATCTGATGCGGAATTAAGAATACAACATTGACAGATTATATAACTTTAAAAATTAGAAAACTTAACTTTCGTTAGTAAGATATGCAAGAAATCGTAATACACGTTACCAAAATGAAATGCATTAATATTCTGAAAAACTGCATATATATATGCATACACATACACGTACACATTTACATACACATACACATTCACATTCACATACACATACACATACACATACACATACACATACACATACACATACACATACACATACACATACACATACACATACACATACACATACACATACACATACACATACACATACACATACACATACACATACACATACACATACACATACACATACACATACACATACACATACACATACACATACACATACACATACACATACACAAACACATACACATACACATACACAAACACATACACATACACATACACATACACATACACATACACATACACATACACATACACATACACATACACATACACATACACATACACATACACATACACATACACATACACATACACATACACATACACATACACATACACATACACATACACATACACATACACATACACATACACATACACATACACATACACATACACATACACATACACATACACATACACATACACATACACATACACATACACATACACATACACATACACATACACATACACATACACATACACATACACATACACATACACATACACATACACATACACATACACATACACATACACATACACATACACATACACATACACATACACATACACATACACATACACATACACATACACATACACATACACATACACATACACATACACATACACATACACATACACATACACATACACATACACATACACATACACATACAACTGCCTAGACAAGGAAACGTACACGGATTCCCTACGCCATGCTCAATGGACCGGGGACACGGAGTCAGCAGAAGACATGGCAAACATGCAAACGTGCAACTTATCCATGCCCAGGAAGAAGCCAAACAGAAGAGGAGCACCTTGCTACTGGTGGAACAAGGAAATCAGCGACCTAAGGAAGGCCTGCCTACGCGCTAGAAGACGCTCCCAACGAGCCCGAGACCGCCCGAGACTTTGCATCTAGGCTGGATGACCTGCGGGCAGCCAAGCGAGACCTCAAAAGAAGTATCAAACAAAGCAAATCCAGCTGCTTCCGGCAAATATGCGACGAGGCCGATGTAAACCCGTGGGGCACGGCTTATAAGGTAGTCACGAAGACGATATGCAGCCAGGGAACAACCCGTGTGACCTGTCCTACCGCACTTGCCACTGTAGTTGAGGCACTGTTCCCCCATCACCCAAGATTGGAGGTCGTCAGCCGCTCACGCAGCACGGAACTTGTGCGGCAGGTGTCGACAGACGAAGTGGTAGTGGCAAGCAAGAAGCTAGACGACAAAAAGGCTCCAGGACCAGATGGGGTGCCAAACAAGGCGCTAAAGTTAGCCATGCTGACGAAACCCGACGCCTTCGCCGAGACACACAATAGATGTCTGCAGGACGGTGTATTTCCCAAGAGATGGAAGCGACAGAAATTAATCCTCCTACCGAAAGGGGATAAGCCAATAGAGGAACCCTCGGAATACAGGCCAATCTGCCTACTGGACACGGCGGGAAAGGCTCTGGAGAGGATCGTGTACAACCGACTAATAAGAGAAAGAGGCCCTGTCCAAACAGCAATACGGATTTCGTAAGGCTAGATCTACGGTCGACGCAATTAAAGCGGTGGTAGATATTGCTACTAAAGCAATAGAGGGTACCGGATAGAGGTGGGGAGACAAGGAGTACTGCGCGGTGTACATACACATACACATACACATACACATACACATACACATACACATACACATACACATACACATACACATACACATACACATACACATACACATACACATACACATACACATATACATATACATATACATATACATATACATATACATATACATATACATATACATATACATATACATATACATATACATATACATATACATATACATATACATATACATATACATATACATATACATATACATATACATATACATATACATATACATATACATATACATATACATATACATATACATATACATATACATATACATATACATATACATATACATATACATATACATATACATATACATATACATATACATATACATATACATATACATATACATATACATATACATATACATATACATATACATATACATATACATATACATATACATATACATATACATATACATATACATATACATATACATATACATATACATATACATATACATATACATATACATATACATATACATATACATATACATATACATATACATATACATATACATATACATATACATATACATATACATATACATATACATATACATATACAAATACATACACATATACATACACATATACATATACATATACATATACAAATACATACACATATACATACACATATACATATACATATACATATACATATACATATACATATACATATACATATACATATACATATACATATACATATACATATACATATACATATACATATACATATACATATACATATACATATACATATACATATACATATACATATACATATACATATACATATACATATACATATACATATACATATACATATACATATACATATACATATACATATACATATACATATACATATACATATACATATACATATACATATACATATACATATACATATACATATACATATACATATACATATACATATACATATACATATACATATACATATACATATACATATACATATACATATATATATACATATACATATACATATACATATACATATACATATACATATACATATACATATACATATACATATACATATACATATACATATACATATACATATACATATACATATACATATACATATACATATACATATACATATACATATACATATACATATACATATACATATACATATACATATACATATACATATACATATACATATACATAA